>JAOTRH010061405.1:0-18585 GCA_034768845.1 Heliamphora exappendiculata
AGATTCTCATAAAATAAAAATTAATTTTATTAAAAATAAAATTAAATACTAAAAATATAATTTTCAGTATACCAACCATAACAATCTCCCACTTATGCTTAAAACTATACTGCCATACATCTTACTCCCATGCCCTCTATATGACTATCAAAAGTCTTAACCAGTAAGCTGTTTGTAAAGGGTCTGCATGGTTGTCTCCTGGTGTAAGCTCTATGTCTGACTGAAAATCTGAGTCTGTGTACTCTAAAGGCACTAGACTATCTGCTTGGTAAATCAACATATAATCCTTAGTTCATTTTAGGTACATGATTATATATCCTTTACCGCAGTCCAATACTCCTACCTTGGATTAGACTGATATCTGCTAACCATGCCAATGGCAAAGCAGATGTCGGGTCAAGTGCAAAGCATAGCATACATAAGGCTTCCTACTGTCGAAGCATAAGGAACTGTCTTCATCTTCTCTATCTCATCTGGTGTACTAGGACATTGATCCTTGGATAGAGTGATTCCATACCTGAAAGGGAAAAACCCTTTCTAGGAATCCTGCGTACTAAAACAAGCAAGGATATCATCGATATACTTTACTTGTGATAAGCCCAACATCCTTTGTTTCTGATCTTGCATAAGCTTGATCCCAAAGATGTGACTGGCTTCTCCCAAGTCCTTCATATCGAACTGCCTAGATAACCATATTTTAACCGTAAATAATGCCCCCACATCGTTTTTGATGAGCAAGATATCGTCTACATAAAGTACTAAAAAGATCAACACGCTTCTGTCACGCTTCTTGTACACACTGGACTCATCCGGACTTTGATCAAAACCCTAAGATTTTATGGCTTGATCAAATTGAGTGTTCCAAGACCTTGATGCCTTCTTAAGTCCATAAATGGATCTCTTAAGCTTACACAGCATGTGTTCCTGACCATTTCCAATGAATCCGTCAGGCTGTATCATATAGATACACAAGTCAAGACTTTCGTTAAGGAAAGCTATCTTAACGTCTATTTGCCAGATTTTGTGATTGAAATGTGCGGCAATAGATAACCGGTCCCATGATGTATGGGGATTGGGTAAAGGAGCAGGAGTTTATAGTTGCTACATCTGTCCCCTTGTGACGGAGTCGGTACATAGGAACTCATTTTATCTTTCTCCTCGGTTGTGGTCCGAGTGGAGCGAACTCATTTTCTTTCTCCTCGGCGGTGTGGCCTGAGTGGAGCATGTTATTTTATCTTCTCCTCGGTTGTGTGATCTTGGTGGAGCAAACTGTTTTATCTTTCCTCGGTGTGTGATTTGAGTGGGAAAGAAATGTTTTGATTTTGTTTTCCTTCAACTGTAAAATGTTGTTTTGCATTGTTTAAATACTTGGTTGTGAAGAGAAAACTATTTTGGAGGGTTATGGGAAAACTTGGGGTTTATGATGTAAAACCCTTTCAGCTCTGTGGTCAAGTTAGCTCCCACTATATGATTGCATATCTTGCCTGCTTTACATCTTTATAGTCTATTTCTATTGGGCTTCGGCTCACAGGTGGGATTTTCTGTATAAAATCATTTTCAGGTGATGACATGGGGGATGATCTTGAGTAGATCTTGTGGTGCCCGTGTTGACAGATGATGGAAGAATTTTAGTAGTTTTTCTTTTTGGTATGCCTGTTCCTGAAGGCAGGTTTTGTATGCCATAAGGGATATACTGTATGCATGTTGGAACTGTATGTCTTTGTTTATGAGAGATACAACTTGGGTATTCCATTGGTTTCAACAGGTGGATTTAAAATGTATGAAAACCTATATTTTCATAAAATTGGTGTTGGTGGTTGTTCGGTGGCTTTTTGCATGACCCAGAGTTAGGGGCGTGATAAATTGGTATCAGAGCACTGGGTTCGAATACCTATGAGCTGTGGGAAGAGGGTGCATTATCTTGTGAGGAAAGATATGTGTGTGCTTGGTTGCTTGTGTTTGGAGTATGTTGTGTATCTGTGAGTATGGAGGTTGGACCTTAGGATTGATCAGTCTCGAGTTTGGATTGACAGAGTTGGGAGCCAAGTTAAAAACACATTTCTTGGATGCAATTTTTAGTAGGGAATCTAAGTAGGTTGTCCAAAGTGACGCGTCATTCTTGTCGATTCTCCTCTGTATCGGTGTTATGTCTGCATAATCGTTATGGCTATGTGTTAGCATGACTATGTGGTATGTGGTAGAGATAACATGATAGATCAACCTTAGATTGTCGTGTTTCATGCTTTCTTTTATATGACCTGTACACCCCTAGAGGTGACGAGACCGTGGGTTGGGTTTGGTCATGTGCGACTCGGTTGTTATTAGTTGCAGAGATAAGGTTACGGGTTGAGCGTCGATCGCTTGGTATGTTGTGGAACTCCTTAGTGAGTCAAGTTTGGCCGTGTGATGGATTAGCTATGTCTTGAGCCATGTTATTTCATGAGCCGTGCACTCAGGATGGGGTATAGATGGGAACGTAGTGGATGAGAGCATAGTAATCCTTGGCCGGGTGTATGTGGGGATGGCAGAACGTGAGTTATTCTGGAGATATTCCTTAGGCTGGATGTTGTTAGTAATCTGAGCGGTTCTGTTGACCTTTTGAAGTTTGAAAATTGAGTTCCCAGTGAGTGAGCTCAAGGATATGGGAATGAGTATGGGTTGTAGATATGCTGGGAAGAGCATGGGTCGTGACGGTGTTGGAATGTGTAAGGGTCCAGGCTCTGATTTCATCGTGCGACGAGTATCAATTCTGTGAGATTCCTACAGGAATGCAGATTCGTGATTCAGTTGATACTCTAGTGATTACGATATCGTGTTTGGGAACCATGCTGAGTGTGTGTGGTTGGCTTAGCACTAAGAGGATGCATCATGAGTGTGATATGCCCGGAAGTTGTTTGTGTTCCACCTTAAGTTTCGAGATGGGTATATTGTTCGCCCATGGGAACGAAGTGTGGGGTGATGAGGTGCAGCAGTATAGCGTGTGGTTTGGCTGGCATGGGGCGATAGGTAAGTAATTATAGGATATGATGCCTGTGATGATGTGCGCCTTGAGGGCAGAAGTGCGAAAGGTGTTTGCATGGTTGTCGGGGTTATTAGTAACTCTTGATGAGAGGTTCTAGGATTGGGTTCCCTTTGTTGATGCTGTGCCTTAGACAGTGAGCTCGAGGCAGTGACGTGATTATGGTTTGCCTAGCAGGAGTTACATTGTGTAGCGTAATCTTGTAAAGTGAGGTTTTGGTTACAATGGGATGTGTTGTGCCAGGTGTGCGGATTGATGGTGTTCACATATGTGAATGAGGTCAGAGAGAGCTTGGTGTAGCGGATGACCTAAGTACCGTGATTAGAGTTGACAGCAGCTGTGTGACTATAGTCGATGTGGCCTCGAGGTAGGACTTGCAGAGTTCTTAGAGGCTAAGTGTTGATGAGTATTGGGAGTACGCTGAGGTGAGTCGTGGTTTCTTGTTGGACCTTTTCTTTCATTTGGATGGAAGGAGAGAGAGAGTCTTCTTGTAAACGATTGTCTTGGAGATAGTTATCTGGTCTGAGTTGTTTCATCTCAATTGGATGGAGATGCAAGGTTCTTGGTTGGTTTGGATTTTCGGTTGTGTTATGAGATCGTGAAATTTCAATGGAATTGTAACCGTGTTGTGACTCGTGTTATGACTCGTGTTGTGACTCGTGTTATGATTTGTGTTGTGACTCGTGTTGTAGCTCGTGTAGTGACCCGTGTTATGATCGTGTTCTAACTTGGGAACTTGTTTCGTTGTGATCAGATGATGGTTGGACTAGTCCTTCATGGTTTCAGCGGATGGTTGAACCAATTGGATTGTGATCCATGTGAGGTTCAGTTGGTAAACTTTTGTGAGTCTGGCTTTTGTTCTGTTTCAGGACTTAGATTTGTTTAGAGTTCTTGGAGTCGAGGAGTGGTTGCTGACTATGGTAAGTGTTGTGCTTTGGCATAACGGTTGTTTGTGTGGACGGTGGTATCGAGAGTATGACAGCGGAGAAGCCTTGGTTGGCATGGCCTGTTCGGACCGATGCAATTGTTTGGTTGGGAATAGAAGGGCCGTGTGAGTTCTAGATGTGAGGAAATGGCTGAGTGTAAGATGTAAGTCTTGGTTGGTTACTCGACGGACGAGTCTGGGAACTCAAGGGGTTGATGTATGTGTTCTAGGTTGGAGTCGATGGTATGTCAGTCGACCTGTTCACCTTGACGAATTATGAGAATCACGTTTGAGGTGTCAGACGACGGAGATCGTGTTTGATATGGGGTTGGTCCGTAGCCTTAGTATTAGCGATATGATGACAAGATGTTGAGATGTGCAGTAATGTGCAATAACGTGCTGTGCACAGGAGTTATGATTTGGTTTATATAGGTTATTGGATACCTATGAGATGTTCTGTTGAGTGACGTGTTTAGTTAGGCAACTCGCTAGAGTAAGGTGCTTTGTGGATGTGAAGTCGGATTGATTTTCGATTGTGTGGGACCTTGTCTAGGATAATGGTGTACCACCTGATGTTCCTCCTGGATGAGAATAGTAGTTTGTGATGAATGATCAAATTAGGAATGACAGTTTGAGGGTTTTCTAAGATGTGTTCTTGATGTCCAGGTGAGTAGGTGAGCTTCTCTCTAAAGTCGCGTGTTTGTGTTGTTCCTCGTAGATCGGTATCATGATAGCTTCAGTGAAGGGATGTTGGCATCGATGGGGTGATGATGTGGTGTCAAAGTCAGTGGTCGTTAGGTGATAGTCAGAACTCGAGTACAGTTGTGCGTGGAGCATGCGATTTCATGCGACTGATGTCAAGGCTTGTGTCGTGTGTTTGGACTTGTGGTGATGGTCCTCGGTGTGCATAGTGAGATGCAGTTGAGCAAATTTGTGGCAGTGGGAACGAAGTGGTAATCTCTATGTTCTGAAATAGAGCGTGTCTAGAACTAGGTTCTATGACGGATTGGTCTTGTGCGATGTGCTTATTACCGGAGTGATTTGAGTTCGGCGAGAGTCAGGTTTTGAGGATTGGCAATGTGAGCTGGGTTTTGATCTGGTGTTCTAGTGATGTTTCCTGGATGACAGTGATGTCGGTGGGACTTGCACGTGTGAGCAGCTTGTGTGAAGACTGAATCTTCCAGCGGTGTTTTCCTTATATGACGACAGGTTTGGGATTTCAGTTGTTGGGGCTTTTCTGTTATTGTATAGTATTGATGGGCTGATGTTTGGCTTGTGTTCAGTGTTGAATTTTAGGGACAAAATTCCTTTAAGAGGGTGAGAGTTGTGAGACCCTGACCTATTTCATTTTGGAAAATGATTTAAGTCATGTTGTGGGTGAGTGTTTTGAGCTTGGATATGCGTGAAAGAAATGTTCAGGGAAGAATACGAGGTTCTAAGACATGTTCGAATAAAAATATGTGAAAATGCTTGTGAAGGAAAGTGACAGACCTTCACTATTTTTGTCATAACTATTTGTACAAAATTAATTTTGGTATTAGCTTTAAACCATTGGAAAGTAGACTTCCGGGGATTCAGTTTGAACACAAGAATGACCCTATTTGGAGTTCGAACGAGGGAGATATAATCGTTTGAAGTTGGGATAGGAGTGGAGTGAAATGGCTAACCGATTGATCGGTTAAGAGACCGACCGATCGGTCTCTTCGGACAGACTATTATAAAGAAACGGGATTCCTTGGTTTTTGGTGCAAAGCTTAGCTCCTAAGCTTCCTCTTTTCTCTCCTCAAACCCTAAAACCCTAGCTCTGCCTTCTCTCTAGGCTTTGGGTGTGTTCGGGCTCGGATCTTGGTGATTAGAGGGCGGATTCTTGATGTACATGCCACGGGCTTCACTTTCATCCGAATGGTAATGTGTTTTGACGGATTTGGCTTTTCACCAGTTGGTAAAGCTTCGGGTTTGTGATCCTTTGAGGTAGGATTCTAGATTCTACTATTGTGTAAGGGTGATATATGTAATTGTATGCTATTTTACCATTTAAAAATGCATGAAAAAGGTGTTTATGTTCGGGAAATCGGGTTTTTAGTTTAAAATCGTTTTTTGTCGTTTTGGTTGGTTGAAATCGGATTTTAATAATCCTTTTCAGGTTTCAGTAGTTTATATCCAAACTATATGATTGTTTTGGGTTGATGTATACTCATGGATATAAAAAATTATGGTTGGAAGCTTTGATTTGGTGTTCAAATCAGTTTTTCAAAAAAAATTACTGCTGCTGTTTCTACTTTCCCAAAGCTTTTGGGGACCGATCGATCGGTCTGGGCAGTGTTGAATCTTTTGGTGTTTTTGGTTCTGGCTTTCATCGTGGGATGTTTATCCGATGAATTTATGAGGTTTTATGTTTTCTAAGGATATCCATGATTTTGAAAAGGATGGTTTGAAAATGGGGTTTTGAGAAAACTTTGGAAAACATGTTTTGGCGGTTTGGAGCTAACCTTTGGGGTTGAGTCTCATCTTTGAAAATATTTTTGGTTTGATCTCCATGTTGATGGATGAATCTATGTGTTTTTTTCTTGATCTCCTTGTTGATGGATGGATCATTCTCCGGATATGAAAACATTTTGGTTTTGTAAAATGATTCTCTAGATGTACCGGGATAGCAGGTATGTGGCACGAGTTTCCTTCGGTGTAAGTCCAGAAACGTGCGTAGAGTAGGTTCCTTGGTCCTTCGGGTTAATCCCCGTAAACTAGGCGGTTGGGTGCTTTGTTCCCTCGGGTTTTGGACCCGTAAACTAAGCTTTTACGTTATCGTGGCTTCGTGTAGAACTTGCATTTACCTAACCGGTCCCATGATGTATAGTGATTGGGTAAAGGAGCAGAAGTTTATAGTTGCTACATTTGTCCCCTTGTGAAGGAGTCAGTACATAGGAACTCATTTTATCTTTCTCCTCGGCTGTGGTCCGAGTGGAGCGAACTCATTTTTTTTCTCCTCGGCGGTGTTGCCTGAGTGGAGCATGTTATTTTATCTTCTCCTCAGTTGTGTGATCCGGGTGGAGAAAACTGGTTTATCTTTCCTCGGTGTGTGATCCGAGTGGGAAAGAAATGTTTTGGTTTTGTTTTCCTTCAACTATAAAATGTTGTTTTGCATTGTTTAAATACTTGGTTGTGAAGGGGAAACTATTTTGGAGGGTTGTGGGAAAACTTGGGGTTTATGATGTAAAACCCTTTTAGCTCTGTGGTCGAGTTAGCTCCCACTATATGATTGCATATCTTGCCTACTTTACAGCTTTATAGTCTGTTTCTATTGGGTTTCGGCTCATAGGTGAGATTTTCTGTATAAAATCATTTTCAGGTGATGACATGGGGGATGATCTTGAGTAGATCTTGTGGTGCCTGTGTTGAGGGATGATGGAAGACTTTTAGTAGTTTTCCTTTTTGGTATGCCTGTTCCTGAAGGCAAGTTTTGTACGCCATAAGGCGATATACTATATGCATGTTGGAACTGTATGTCTTTGTTTATTACAGATACAATTTGGGTATTCCATTGGTTTTAACAGGTGGATTTAAAATGTATGAAAACGTATATTTTCATAAAACTGGTGTTGGTAGTTGTTCGGTGATTTTTCGCGTGACCCAGAGTTAGGGGCATTACACCCTCACTATTTAAATAATAACTTTTTCTACAAAATTGAATTTTCTTGTGAGAGTTGTTTTGTTGGAAAGAGGACTTCTGGGGCTTCGATTTGAATATAAAATTGACCCCATTTGGAGTCCGGATGAGAGAGATACATTAATTTAAAAATCAAAATTTTGACTAGTATAACAGACCGCGCGATAGACCGATCGATCGGTCTATCCAGCGGTCAGGCCTACAGAAAATACCTAGAGCAACCTTTGACCACTGGATAGACCAATCGATCGGTTTATTAAGCGGTCCTGCGCCGAAAAATGGATTTTCACAAGTTTTAAAGCCAAAAATCTATCTAAACCAAATTGATGCAAAAACATAAAATCTTAGATTTATTAAGCTTCCATTTTACACAATAAACTCACAATTTCATAGCTAACTCTTTTCCAAAAACTCCAGTTTCCTTAAAATCCAACTCAACCCACACACACCTATCAAGTTTCTCATTTACACATGAAATCAACTAGGTTGTTACTCATATAAACAAAATATCAAACCAATTCAACACAAAATATATAAGATAATCTAAATCCTACCTTTTGACGTTTTCACTCTTCAAAATCCACCAAATTTGCAAACCCTGGGTTTAGCTTTCCTTGGATTCTCTCTCCTTGATAGCTCCAAGGTGTTGCTCTCTTTATCTAGGTCTTGATTCCTCCTTTGGAACCTCCAATTGCAGCTAGCTTCATCCAATTTCGGAGATAGGAAATGATTTTGATCAAATCTTCAAGGAAGGAAAAAGTTAAGAGGAGAAGAAGAGGGGATAAGGGCGCCGACGGGTTGGGGGTGGGTCCTCTCCCCCCCCCCCCCCGGGCTCCTTTTATTTTCTCTCTCTTTGTCTAAGCTTCTAGAAAGTTGATTAAGGCCTTGTTTGTTTAATTTTCCAATTTTATCTTTTAAACTTGCTAATTAAACCCCCAATTTTGTAATTAGAATAATTTAAATATTTTCACTAAAGATTGAAAATTACTACAAAAACCACTAGCTAACATTCCAGTGTTCCAACACACACCAATCGTACTCAACATGCTAAAATTACCATCCAAAACTGTTTCCGACAAAATCACTTATAATAAAATAATTAACCATAATAAAAACGTACCAAGTGCTTACATTATTAGACTCATTACTCAATCTTATCCAATCATGGACATTCTTTTATTTCCATTCTTTTCTACCTTAGACCTAATTCACAATTTCTCTTTTTCTTTAGTTCTTACTTTCATTTGTTTTTCTCTTTACTTAGTAACAAAAGACTAACTCACCTCTTATCAATTACATAATTACAAATTTTTCTTTCCTATTCTTCAATTTCTTATTCACATTTCACTGTCATTTTATTAATCAAAGCACTGAACCGATGCCGGATGCAGCTTATAGAAATCCCTCCCTATTTCCCCAATAGGCTATGCGAAGCCATTAGGTAATAGATAGCTCTATAACTCACCACGACAATTCCCGTTTCACGGACCTCAGCCGAGGGATCATGGTACCCAAATCCGTTTTATGGGGGCTAACCCAAGGGAACACGCTACCTAGCTTGCGCAAGTTTTCGGTCTTTCACCACAGAGCTAGTCAAACCCAACTTATCACATCCATATCAATCATCCTCGGTTCTATATTTGATTAACCATATTAATATTCATTAATAACCGGGAGTCTATCTCCCCAATCCAATTTCACAATCACATAATATTCCTTCTCGTTCACAATTGTTACATCATTCTGTTCCTGATCCCATATTATCAATAAACAAAAATAGTACATATCCATCCAACTCATCAATTCCACATTCATCGTCACAATTTGTATATTTTCAATTGTACAGTAATTACACTTTGTGTTTGACTTTAAAGATGACAGTCCAGGTTTAACCCAACATGTTTTTCACTTTAATTTAACAATGTCATTTCTCTTTTACAATTGTTGCCATTCAAATCATATTCTTTATCCATTGTATTATTTTCTCAATTTTCATATCATTGTTTCAAGTTTCAAATTTATGTCACATATTGAAACACATTTATTTCATTTCATTCATTCATGCAGTTGGTTGATTTCAATTTGAGTTCGTAAATCACATTAACCAATTAATCATTATATTCCCCCATTTTCAAATCAATATCATATATCTCAAATCATGTTTTACCCTTCTCATTTTGATAATATAAATTTCCATATCATGTTTCGTAGTTACATACCAACGGCTTACAAACCATACACTTTAACATGTAAGATTAAATGTCATAAATTTTTTGACTTTCTTCAATTAACATGTCAAATCAATTCACCCATTTCAAATAGATCAATTATGGAACTCTGGCAACATTTTAATGAATCAAATATAATTATATCATTCATCTATAAGGATACAAATTTGTCTTCTAGGAATCAAGTTTGTAAGCCATGAAATTTATTAATGTCTTGACAATTCTCCCAAGGTCTCACTTAACTTATCAATTTAACACGCAAGTCAAAATCAATAAGTTAGATTATATAGTTCCAATAACCCTTCCTAAAGCCCAAGTTAACCTCATTTTCTGAGATAACCTATCAACTTACGAATTTAAGCTAGGTTTAAATTAAAACATACAATATCATCCTTTGGTGATTCAATCTCAGTGTAATCAAAACATTTCCTTCACTTTTCCTATGATTTAAGTCGACTAGGTTTCTAGTCTTATTTCTTAATCATGAGTTTAATTTGAAAACCTAACCTTAATTCAAACATAATACCCAATAAGTAAATTCTCATTTCTTCCATAACTCACAAGTTATCCCAAACTCACCAACTTAATATTTTGTGGATACATATTCAACATGCTTTAAAATGGCTTACATTGTAATGCCCCAAACCCTGGGGACCCGTCTAAAAGTCATCCATTAACACTTCCATATTAATTTAGATTTGAATTCAAAACTTAAAAAAAAATGTTTTCTTGATCAACTATATTTTTATTTCACCGATGCATAACAAATTCTAAATAGTGCTTTAAGTCCCACAAGATCATTTACAAAATAAAATGTTATTTCAGTCATCCAACTTATCTAAAATACAAGAATGAGATCAAATACATCAAATCCTTTAACTTTATGTTTACATATGGCATAAAGAAAAGAAATGCTAGACTCATCTTCTAGCCCATTCCAAAAATGCCTCCATAATCTCGGTATCATCAGTTCTCCTCAAAACCTGAAAAATGGTTTAACAGTCGTACGTGAGCCGAAGCTTGTTGGATATATATTAACTCAGATGTAATGCATGATTTGTGAGGTGTGATGGGTGCAACCGGAATAAAAAGCAAGTTCCATAAATTTGTTATTTATTCCTACACACACACCCACGCACCCCAAGTTATTCATTCATTAACCCCTTTTCAATATATTCTTTTCTTTCACATTTATTCTCATTTCTCAATTTTTCACAAAAAAAAACCAAATCACATTTTCATTACCTTATTTATCACAAAAACCGTATTACAATTAATTTATCACAATTAATGAACCGATATCGGGTGCAGCTTATAGAAATCCCTCCCTATTATCCCAATAGGCTACGCGAAGCCATTGGTTAATAGATAGCTCTATAACTCACCGCGATACAACACCACGTTTCGGGGGCTAACCCGTGGGCACATGGTCCCCATCTTGGGTAAGTTTTCGGTCTTTCACTGTGGAGCCACCAGCCCAACTTAATTCATGAACCTTCGCGAGCTTTCACCGTAGGACCGCAGCCCCTCATTATGCATGAACCTTCGCGGGCTTTCACCATAGGACCGCAGCATGAACCTTCGCGGGCTTTCACCGTAGGGCCGCAGCCCCTCATTATGCATATCCCACATTCAACCATAGGTTTTAAATTCAAGTTGATAATTTCATTGTATAATTTCTCATGGTTCACATCATTACTTCAATATCACCAATTACCAATAACACAATGATGATAGCAAGACGATCACATTATTTACAAAGTATACACCCATCACGCATATATACATATATCTATTTGAAAATCACCTTCATTGTAAAGAAGAGTCAATCAATAGGTCCAATACATGTATCCCAACTCAATCAAGATATATCATTCGATGTGCCACAAGCTTAAGGGACTTGGAATTTAATAAAAAGGGCCAATATGTATGAAAATATGTTTTCCACAATAGTCGGCTAAAAACTGGTGAAAATGGTTTTAAAATTTTGACATACACTCACTATTTTGATCATAACTTTTTCTAAAAAATAAATTTTTTATGAGAGTAGTCTTGTTGGAAAGAGGACTTTCGGGGTTTCGATTTGACTACAAGAACGACCCAATTTGGAGTCCGGATGAGGGAGATATGATCACACAAAGTTTACCCTGCACAGTCAGTCCGCTCGAGCAGACGTTGGGCGCTCGAGCGCCTAACCTTCTGCCATTTGAGCGCTCGAGCGAGCAAGATCCACTCGAGCGCGCTGTTGCCCGAGAAACCCCATATTTTGCTCTATTTTGAGTTCTAAACCTCCAAACACACAACCCTTTCACAAAATATGCTTTTAACACTTATTTCTAACCCAAAACACTATATTCAATCCTCAAAACACCTTTTTATCACAACAAATCTTCAATTTCATGTATAATCATCTCCCAAGAACCTCCAATTTCATGAAAACTAACTCAACCCACACACAAATCTATCAATACATTAATTAAGCATGCAATTGACTCAATTTCTACTCATATACACAAAATATCAACCCAAATCTACGCAAAACATAAGAGATAATCTAGATCCTACCTTGGATTTGCACAAAAGCTTGAATTTCTTCCAATTTCTCCCTCCTAGAGTTTGGATGTTGATTGATCTTGCTTTCTTGATGCTCCACCTCCCATCTCCTTGCTCCAAAGCTTGATTTTCATCCTTGATCTCTCCCCATCAAGCCTCAAACTTCAATTTTCATGGTGGGGGATTAGGGTTTCACGGGAGAGATGGGTTTCTCTCACTCTCTCTCTCTAAAAGAGGATGAAGATGAGAAGAAGAGGAGGAGATGAGGAATGTGGGTCTCACGTGGTTGGAGGGGAGGGCTATATATATATATCATACTCTCAATTCTTCTCCAAAATTCTAGAATTCTCCAAGCATTTCCTGATAGTCCGCTCGAGCGGTGACCCCTGAAGCAGAATTCCACAAAATTTATTAAACCTCATCTCTAACTTCCAATTTTTCTCTCATTATATTATTCCGAATTATCCATTAGTATAGCCATATTAAAACTATTCATCACCGCATATCTCCACTTAACTTTCATACATCACTAACTCAGTCATTAACGAACGAAATCTTGTAACACCCATGCCCAAATTTATTCTGATCTCTTCTCTTACAAAGATATAAAGGAATAAAATAAATAGGTACCAAGTCCTCACAACTTTTCCCCCTTTGGGAATTTCGTCTCCGAAATTCGTCTCAAGTCACTCCAAATCTTCCTTTAATCTTAATATGTGTTCTCACACTTCGCTAGTTGTTCGGTCCTCATAGCTTCTTTCTGAATCCGCATTCCTGATCATACTTTCAAAATTGTGACTCAAAGATAGTAACACGCCCCTATTACCATCAGGTTTAACTCACAAAAGCACTAGAATCATTTATATGTCATCGAATTGTACTCATATCGTGCTTGACTAATCTAAAACAGTTCATCGTTTAATACAACGTCAATTCTTACCCGAAACAACCACGAGAGCTGTAGTCAACCACTCCGTCTTTGATCATCAACTAACCCTCTATGACCACCATCTCATGTCACATACACGTTTCCGAAGACTAAACCTTCTCAACCATAGCATTGTGCGTCATCGGCCTTACTATTATTAAGATTCTCTCAACTTCGTCGAACCACGGTCTAATTCACTGTTGTATTCCAATGTATATCGAATACGACACCTTCAAATACACATTACTAAACTTGGACATTGGTCACTTCGGTTACACACATTACCCCCAAAATCGCGCATGCCCTAACAGTGAAATAACTACCACAAACTTAAAGCTGTGTCACTACTTGCACTACATCACTACTTGCACTACATCACTCCAGCCCTTCAACCATCGAAACTGATACTGCCACCTGAATTCCATGAATCACTAGGGTTAATCACATCACAGGAATCAAACACCTTATTGGTGCACTTCACCAATACAAACTGAATCACATCCTTCTCTTTGATGCCACACACATACCCATTGGTCTTTCGAGTCTACAACGCTCCAAACTGTTCAATTATTGGTCTTCCATACTTATATTACTTCACTCACCCACGTTATCATATACATTCGCGCCCTCCCTTCGAACGGTAGAACCATTCTTCGCACATTAAGAATTCTGAGAAATCCAAAGCACCAAAAAGAATACAACCCCAAACTCACAAGAGTCTATCAAAACCTAACATGTGAATATCATAGTCGCAAGGCCTCAACAAATTTTCTACTTCACTAAGAGCCAGAGGTACGACCATCCCCACATGACCCAGAACAAGCTGCATATAACAGTTAATGATTCTCAGCTGATCGTTGTCGAAAAAAGATTTTATGTTCCCAATACTAACTCCCTCGTCAACAAGAACAAACATTCTCGATCCGCCAACCCAATCTCAAAGGGAATGCAACTTCACACACCTACATTCCTACGGTAGAGCAATCGAATTCCACCAAAAAATCCATGATAAACTTAGTCTTCCAATCATCTGATTCTGGTAGTACCCATTCTATAGGTACCAACTCATGGATCACAACACGAACGCTAATCCACTAAAACTCCCTCTCTTCCCAAAACAAATAGAAACTATGACCCAACCTCAATGTACTCTTAGTACCCATCAACACTTAGTCTTCACAAATTCCTGTAAATCTCACCTTGAGGTTTCCTAACCCATAGCCACATAACTATCTTTAACCCCGATCATGATACCCAGGTCAACCACTGTACTTAAACTCATAACTCTCAGACCTCATTTACACACACATAGGAACATCGTCAATCCTCATACCTTGTACGATACATCCCATAGAATTACAAACTCATCACCCGTCATACTCTGAGACACAACGCTAATATTTTCATCACGCTAAAACCTCACTTCACAAGGTTACGCTTCGCTGACCTAACTCCCATTAGATAAATCACGGTCATGTCATAGCCTTAAACCCACTGTCCAAGCTACTTACACAGGAAACGCATGGCACCCAAATAGAGGAAATTTACTCCTGAGTTCCTTTATTCAAAGTGACTACTAACTTCCACTATCATACAAACACTTCTAGTACTTTCGCTTCCTAGTCACGCATCTGTCGTCGACATCTTAATGCACGATTTCTTGCCTATTCCCTTAAGCCATCCAAACCACACGGTATACCGTTAAACTTTATTACTCTACACTTTGTTCCCATGGGTAGATAACATACCCACCTCTGAACCTATGGTTGAACATAAACAACCTCCAAACATATCACACTTTGGACACACTATTTCAGTACTAGGCCTACTTCACTTTCGGACCCTTCTACGGTCCTTTCAAACACATACACCCAACATGGTTCCCAAACACGATCTCATAATCAGCCAAATCACGGGTTTGTATTCCCCTAGGAATTCCTCAGAACCAATACTCGAGGATTTCACCACACAAACAATCAAACCACTGAACTCCCTTAAGGACCTCACCCGACTTGAACTTTAGCTACCAGTATTTCATACAAACCAAACTACATTTCCAATGAAATTACCCATGTACTAGGGTTCACACAGGCCTTTCAAGAAACCATGAGCAATCGAATCTACATTCTTACGATCCTAATGTTTTACTTTTACCAACAACGAACAATCACATCGGTTAACCAATTATGAAACATCTTTCTTCTTAAGGAAACCATTCACGATGAGCATATCATTCGTCGCGCTAGGTCTTCACACTTAGATCTCTACCCAAGCCCATTAACTATCGCTTACTCCTTCACATCTCAACGAGGCTTCACACACATCCACAAGACTCTCATCGGTTAACCATCAAGGATAACACCACATATATTCGCATCACTTTAGCACATCTACTTACGGGTCACATCATACTAATAAGCAAACAAGTAGGCAAAACTATGCTACAGTCTTAAGCTCGCAACTCTGACACATCCATCAAAAATTGTATAACGTTTAACTAGAAACACTGATCTCTTTTATCACCAAACACGGGCCACCGACACACGGCTGCCCAATCATGAAAGCAACTACACATCACATGAACAAGCGATCCTCGTTTACCAACTCTAGACCAAAGACACCACCCTATCACCTGCCCCGTAAGGGTAACACGACACCACCACCTCCCGACTGTAAGTCGGATATAGACCACTGCCATCGTCCTCTTGAGGGATCTCTTCTTATTAATACGTCGCCTTAAAATGACCAAGTCAACCACACCAACAACATCTATCACCTGTCCCATAAGCCTCGTACACTCACATTCACATTTACCATACACCATACATTCCACATAACCTCATACTCTTGAGAACGACGACCCAAGTCATAAAACTCTTCCCCATAAAACTTTCCAAACGACCTCAAATCTTCGTTCACCACATCACAACCATCAATATACATCTCCTCTTACGTACACGCACATCACTCAGCAACTAGCCCATCGATATCATCCTCATTTGATATACTCTTTCCACATACATTTTTTAACTTTCATCGAGAAACACAACTCAGTATCACGCCACAAAATACAAGGGTCATTAATCTGTCCTTTAAAATCTCAAGATGCCACGGTGATTACCAATAACACCTCTCAGGGTAAGGGATATTCCCAACCACGTGTCAAAGCACAAATTTTCTAACACTCTTTCGATCGGAGATTATTACGCTCTCGTCCACTATGTTCCCGTCCACTATGCTCCTGTCCATACCCAATCTCGGGATACATGGCTCATGACACAGCACGGCTCAAGACATATCACGGTTCAGGATATACATAATTCTCAATGTGCCTAAAATGATGCCTCATATCCATCCATAACTAACAACCTCCAAGGGTTTTCAAACAACCTACCATACTTGTCTGTCAAACTACTGGTAGCTCAACACATAGCGAACAACTAACCACGGTCACCCTCGACTCACATGGATACAACATATTTTGAACAGTCGTTGCTCATCTCTCGAGCTTACACCCACCACAATCACTGACCATTGAATCGTAATTCCATCATTCATACCACCGTCTAGATCACAACTCCTCTTAGCCCCACAGGCATAATCACTATAACAAAGATATCATGATACCCAACTAGGTCAAACTCAACCTGACCTCTTAAGTCTAAGCCACACATTACCCAACACCTAATCACATCATATCAACACATATTCACATACCGAGAGAAATTCCCAAATCAACGCGACAATCCGGGTAACTAATTCAAATTTCTCATAGAAAGCGCGTCGGCCAAACGCTTTTCTATTTTGAACCCTAAAATAGTTGATCGGACGCCAAATGGCATGCCACATCACACCAAGACTAAACCCTCCATGCTCATATAAACACAACACACGCAACACAATTCAATCGCAAACCCATGCAAGCACACAACTCATGCCGTGTAGTGATGCCTAACCTCGTCAAACAGGTCACATACTGTGGTCATGGTTACTCTCCACGGTTCCTAGGTATTCGAACCTAGAGCTTTGATACCATTTTGTAAAGCCCCGAACCCCGGGGACCCGTCTAAAAGTCATCCATTAACACTTCCATATTACTTTAGATTTGAATTCAAAATTTAAAAAAAAATAAATGTTTTCTTGATCAACTACATTTTTATTTCACCTATGCATAACAAATTCTAAATAGTGCTTTAAGTCCCACAAGATCATTTACAAAATAAAATGTTATTTCACTCATCTAACATCTCTAAAATACAAGAATGAGATCAAATACATCAAATCCTTTAACTCTATGTTTACATATGGCATAAAGAAAAGAAATGCTAGACTCATCTTCTAGCCCATTCTCAAAATGCCTCCGTCATCTCGGTATCATCAGTTCTCCTCGAACCTGAAAAATGGTTTAGCATTCGTACGTGAGCCGAAGCTCGTAGGATATAGATTAACTCAGATGTAATGCATGATTTATGAGGTATGATGGGTGCAACCGAAATAAAAAGAAAGTTCCATAAATTTGTTATTTATTCCTACACACACACCCACGCACGCCAAGTTATTCATTCATTAGCCCCTTTTCAACATGTTCCTTTCTTTCACATTTATTCTCATTTCTCGATTTTTCACACAAAAAAAAAACCAAATCACATTTTCATTACCATGTTTATCACAAAAATGGTATTACAATTAATTTATCACAATTAATGAACTGATATCGGGTGCAGCTTATAGAAACCCCTCCCTATTATCCCAATAGGCTACGCGAAGCCATTGGTTAATAAATAGCTCTATAACTCACCATGATACAACACCACATTTTGGGGGCTAACCCGTGGGCATATGGTCCCCATCTTGCGCAAGTTTTTGGTCTTTCACCGTGGAGCCGCCAGCTTAACTTAATTCATAAACCCTCGCGGACTTAAACCGTAGGACCACAGACCCTCATTATGCATGAACCTTTGCGGGCTTTCACTGCAGGGCCGTAGCCCCTCATTAAGCATGAACCTTCGCGGGCTTTCACCACAGGACTGCAGCCCCTCATTATGCATATCCCACATTCAACCATAGGTTTTAAATTCAAGTTGATAATTTCATTGTATAATTTCTCATGGTTCACATCATTACTTCAATAACACCAAGTACCAATAACACAATGATGATAGCAAGAAAATAACATTATTTACAAAGTATACACCCATCATGCATATATACATATATCTATTTGAAACTCACCTTCATTGTAAAGAAGACTCAATCAATAGGTCCAAT
>JAOTRH010061416.1:0-18585 GCA_034768845.1 Heliamphora exappendiculata
AGAGAAATTGAATTGGAGCCAACAATGGATTGTACTGTAATTGATAAATTAGATCAGATTAGTTGATTGCATCGCCTCTCATTCGAGTAAGATGTGATTGCACCTCCTCTTGTTGATTGAATCCCAATTGACGCAAACCAGATTAATTATTGGTGAGATCAACGGCATTGTCTTCTGCTATCTTTGGCTTTTGTCAATCTCTGTATGTCATCAAACCAGGTGTCGCCTCCAAGCCTCCAACAATGCATCCACCAATCGGCGTCTCCACGAGTGACCTTCGATCGATTTGGTTAGGATGACCCATGTTAATTTCCTGTGGCTAGATGTAGTCGAAATAACCCACCCTACCTATGCTCTTTGCCTTGGATCAGTAAAAAAATAAAGATCAGTAGCTTGTCAGCTTGTTTCATGGCTTAACCAGAGCCAAATTAGTTTGTTTCTGTCTTAGGTAGCTTGTTAGCTTGTTTTATGGCTTGACCTTCCAAATCAGTTTGTTTGTGTCAGTGTGATTGAGGAAGGTTACCATTTTACCATATTGTGATTACTATTTTTCCTATGATTGTCATTATTGATTGTCGATATTGTGTTAGTGATTATGGATTTCAAGTTGGATGTCTTCTCTTATGCCTCCATAGTTGATGACTCAAAAGTTAAATTGGACTAACTCTTTACGTTTGTCCAAAATTGTGACTTTGACTAGTCAAGCAAAGCATCACCACCTTATTGCATCGGTTTAAAGAGTAGAAGAAGTATGAGTTGGAACAAAAAGATGCTTAGATCGTTACTTCGCCAAGATTATTTCGTTGTCCTGAAAGTGGTGTCCATTAATAATTGAATGTAGTTCTTATTATCACTAATGACGTTTAAAAAATGCACAAAACAACATGGACAAATGGTTGTGATGGGATTTTTGGCCCAAGATGAAGCCTAATTTGAGTAAATTCCAATATTAGATTTTAGCATGTGCCAGACGACTAGTTCTTACCGAAGTATATTCTAAAGTCTTATGTGCTACTTCTCGAGATTTCTCTTAATGTTCTAGTGCTTTTATTCCTAGTTGCTCTGCTCTTATCACTAGCAATTTACAAGCGATAAAGGTGTTTAGTGTAGTGGTTATAGTTCCACCAAAGGGCCTCCACTATCCTAAATCTACATATCTTTATAGGAACTTAAGCCCAACAAGTTAGGTTGGCCTTTTCTCAAAAAGCCACTTAGGCTCAGTGCTTAGCTGAGGATTGAATGGGCCTCTTCGCCTGATGTTTGTAATTAGGCCTCCCAAACATAGACCCATGTTAGAGAACTTCTAGTCTAGAATAACCAAATTCCTTCCAACCCTACTGAAAAGACACTACTTATAAAACCCCATGGACACATGTTGCCTCCTCAGGCTAACGTGCACTTGTGCCTACTGCGCCAGTACAAACCACCCACTTCCATTAAGCCACATACCCTTTTTCTACAACTCCCCACTAACCTCCCATCTTTTGGAAGCGTCAGATCCTCCATGAGACACGCTCTTCTCCTTCTCTAGTGCTGACACAATTGACAATTCCCTCCGTCTCTTCGTGCTAAAAACTTCGATAATGTTCCTCCTTTGGCCCAACTTAACTCAAATTCTCATATTAAATTTGATATGCTCCCTCCCCTAACCTCTCACGTCCTTCGGTTTGCAACCCCTACTACATCAATCTTTATGATATTTACTACATTTAGTACATTTTGGATTAATATGTCCCGTAGATTTCATACATAGTTTTTGAGGAGAGCGGTGTGGAGAAGGTCTGAGGAGCTACCGAGCCTCTCTCTGAGACAGTGCCCAGATCAAATCTCCATGGCCATTTGACAAGCGGTTAAGGTAATGGGATTTTGTATCTCAACCCAAGAAGTGGAGAAGTTACTTATTGCAAACGATCAAAATAATTCCAAACCTCTATAGCAAGCTCACTCTTGATGAACAGGGGATCAATACTTTCTTTATCATGCTCCGCTGACCCAATGGCACAAACACCTACTAGGATGAGGTAGTTGGAATTGAACCCACATCTCTTTGAGTTGCTTTTGCAAGCATCCCTTTCAAAAACTCATTTTGTAGGACCGGGGTTAGAGCTCTCGTACTTAGTGATGAGTGAGAGCTCTCGTACTTAGTGACGAGTTATGGAAAACCAATATTGGGATTCCTAGCTCGGCTTATGCTATGATCCTTAGTGCTGTATGAAACCAGCGAGTTTAGGGCTAGTTTTAAGTTCAAAAAACTAAGAGGAGGATAAAACTTTTAGACACACCCCCTAAGTCTTGGGAACTCGTACCTAGGACAAAATGCATCATGCATGAAGGACAAACTTGAAGATCCTATCATTGATCAAAAGATTCAAAAACCAAGTACGTGTGTAGAACACCAGGTACATGTGGAGAAGTTGAACTTGATGGCCAAGAAAATACTAAAATTGGACTGCATTTGAACCTACTACACCCTAATTAATTTGATCTAATCTAAATTTGTAAGACCTCCCACAAAAAAAATACCAAATTTTCCTTGACATAGAAACGAGAGAAAAAACATACAAACAACATGAAAAAATTACTCTTGTAAGGAAGTTCTAAATTGGAATCTTGCCATTGAAATTAGTGGTTGTTATGTCCAAGTCCTACTTTAATATGTTTGTTTAGTTAAAGTCTTGTCTCATACCAAAAGCCTTGTTTTATTAAATATATTCTTAAAATACCCCTTTGGAGTGCAATTCTCCTATCCTGCTCACTTTTCTGAATATGGTCAAGGCCGAAACAAGTCACAACACAAGCATTGAACTTCTCTCATCTGATCCAATTCAACGTCAGCAGTCTCGATTGGCCATACCATCCGATCATTCTTCCTCACTTTCGTCGCCTTCCTCATCATCTCGGAAGAGAGCCATCAGAACAGAATCATGCTGCCAACATGAACTCAACAAAATTTGTGGGATTTCATAGCGGAGCTCCCAACATGAACTCAAAGGTTGCATTAATGATGCAATTTGCATGAATGTTGGTCAATCGATTCAAGATTCTTGAATCCTCAATTATCATGCTCACTAGTAATTTTCTTTGCTCTCTTACCACATTTATTAACTCCCTAATTTAGTTGTTTACAAACTATATAGGCGTCTAAACAACTTCTGTTGATCGCTCTCTTACCACATTTATTAACTCCCTAATTTAGTTGTATACAAACTATATAGGCGTCTAAACAACTTCTGTTGATCGCTCTCTTACCACATTTATTAACTCCCTAATTTAGTTGTATACAAACTATATAGGCATTAGGCATCTAAACAACTTCTGTTGATCATGTACCTGTGAGCCCAGCCCATCCTTGATGAATATCTTGTTTGGGTACACTCTTTACAAAGTGGTGACTAATTTTTTTTCTCTTTTACGAAAATTGAGACACGTCTCAATTTATGATTCTCAATGCATAACAAAATAAGTGAAACCCGTATGCATAATCTTCACTTTTTTTTTCCATAAATGGAGATTTCTCTCTCTCTCTCTCTCTCTCTCTCTCTCTCTCTATATATATATATATATATGTATATATATGTTTGTTTTTGCTACAACCAAGATTTGTTTTCTTTATTATGAGTTAGACAACATTTAGAGACAACTCTCACTTATGAATATTTCTAAAAAAATGAGTTTTATTAAAACTGAGAAATGCTTCACTTTTCACACAGTCTCTGTGGCTCCCTCTACCCTTCACATCCTCTTTTCTTTACAACATAATAATTCATACACAAATGAAAATTGTCTCATGTTTTTTCAAACATGGGACTTGTCCCAGTTTTTTCTTTTTACATAGTGTCATATTCCATATAGAACTTTTTTTATATACCATGGTGAACAGGTTCCAATAATATCAAAAACAGATGTTATGACATTTCAAAGTTGAAGCACCAAAAAAGAATAAATGTTAGCCAGTGTGTGTGCAAGGGTAAATCTGAACAACAATGAAAATGCATACTTTTGGCATAAAGATATTTAGATAGACTTCTTAGGCCGCAACTCCTGAAACTATGATTTATGATAATTAACCCACAAAAACTTACCCTTTGGAATCAGTTTTCTTCTCATATTTTCTAATATCTTTCCAAAATTTCCCCATAATGTTCTTGCATCCAAAAAAACAAAAACAAAATATCAATTATCTGCATTGGTTCATAGTTCAAATAACTAAATCCTCTCTTTTTGGAGGATTCGTTGTATGTGACATTGTGCTTTTAGTTAGTTGACCCTTGCAGTTTGTAAGCAATCAGTGAGCTTCTTATCTTTCATTTTGTGGGCATCAGGTGGTAGTTACTTTCAGAATTCCTTGTAGCACTTTGATGGCCTAAATTAAAGTTATGATAACAAAAATTACATTTGCTTAGAAACTTATTTTGCCCATTGGTGATCTGGGAAGAACTTGTGAGACTTTGGGTACAGCAGCCTAATGTTAGTTGCACGGTGTAGGTTCAGTAGCTTGGTCTTACATGAAGATCTTCAACTGTTATTGGACCAACCATCAATTCATAAGTCTTGGCCCAATTTGGTTGATTCAGTTGATTTCTTTTGGTGAATCTGGTTACTTCAGATAATTCCGACTCAAGACTGAAGTCAAACTTTAAGTCTGGTCTTTCCAGAAGATCTTAGACTAGAATTCTGCCAACTCTCAATGGGTAAATTTAGTTTTTTCATTGGCTTAGTTCCATTGCTTCGAAATTTCCAGTCTACGCTCCCAAAGACCTGCCAGTACAGCTGCTGTAGTTTGGATACATCTGTTACACATTAGAATGGAGGTGTTGAAGCCCAGTGATGGGAAGAAGGTGGACCTGTATTGTACCTTTGAAGTTGAGCCAAATTTTGATATGACATGATCTTTACAAAAGAATCTACTGGTGAAAAATCAAATCAGCATTTATATTGTTTTTCTAAGATATCAAGGATGTCAAATCTGCTGGCTTAACGCCATTGATATTCTAACTCAAAGAATCTTCTGTTGAAAAAGCTAATCAGCATTTATATTGTTATTCTGAGATATCAAGGATGTCAAATCTGCTGGCTTAACTCCATTGATATTCTAACCCTAAGAGAGGAGATGCTAGTTGGCTTAAATGCCATTGATATTGTAACTCTAAGAGAGGAGATGCTAGTGGCTAGTATGATCTTGAATGAAACAATTTAAGCCCACAAAAACATTGGAGATATCTTTCATTTCCTTTCTAATTGTCTAGGTAGAAGGTAGGTAATGTGGTCATTATCACACCAAAATAATGATCTAAAACTAAGTCAAAACTACTACTCCGTAGAATAGTGGTTGAGATAAAGTATCGTTTCAACGGGGACAAGAAGGCTGAGTTACGGGACTTTACAATTAAAAATCCAATTCCCGTTATTAAAAAGATTTTTGTTGATGATTGATTGACTAAAGTTTGGAAAAGAGTTAAAGTAAAGCGATAAACGAAGATTTGAGTTGAATAAAAGGGAAAAACTCTAGGGTTTTAAATCTACTCTAGCCAAATAGTTTAGACCCCTTAAAGATTCAGTGACTTTTTGACGATTCAGCTTGAACTCGTTCCAGCTACAAGCTCGAACCGAGTTACCAAGATGAGTTCGATTGAAAACTTGGTATACCTTATCTTTGATTGACATGGATCGTCCATTGTAAATTCGGCATGTTCATCCTATCGTAGAATAGCCTAAGTCGCATTTTGAGTCAAATACGATAATATGAATAACAGTTGCATGACATCACAATCACAACCATAGAGGGTAAAAGCGAAAACTAGATTAATCATGAAAGCTCGTTGATTAAAACTCAACATCCAAAAAGCATATAACGAGTTGAATCTATTATCGAAAGAAACCGAAATCCTAACAAAGTCCAAATACCTGGCTAGGGTTTCATCAAACCCTAGGATGGAAGAAGCTAGCTCCTCATGTCGCGGTGATATTCTTGAAGGTTAGAGGATGATTCTGTCTCGAGCCTTTGCGTTCTAGCCGCTGTCCGTCTTCTCGCTTTGATCCCTTAATATTCGACGCCTCATCTTGTCTTTAGTTCCTCCTTTTATAACCTCCACATTTGACCTAATATAAAATATTGCAAAATCCAATCTCTGCATTTCATCTGCACGCCTGTCTAGATGCAAGACTCTCTGGACAAAACCATTGGATGCTAGTTTGGACAAAAATGTTTCTGGTGAAAAACATCTGGATGCTTGTCTGGACATAACTTGACAGACTGCTGTTTTCTTCTCTTTTTATAGCTTAAAATTCCGTGAAGCTTCTTGTATGATCTACAACACAAAAATTATACAAATATCTATTAAATTGATATGAACAAGAATATTACTAGGGTATATTAGAGGGCTTAAATGGAAATATTTAAACTCTTATTACACCCTCAACTTACATTTGGCTAGTTCTCGAGTAAAGTAAAATAAAAGACAAGTAAATTCAAGTGAACTAATCTACTAAAATCCAGTTTTGTAGGATACACAATTGCACTTAGCATGTGCAATAAGTCTTTAAACCCCTAGTGGACACGTTATAGTCTTGTAAGGGTTTTTAGAGATGATACCCACAAATATCAACCCTATGACCTTTCAAGTAATTGAGTATTATGTCAAATCCCTGATTTTAAGTATCAAGATATCTAATGTCAACTGAACTAAATAATTGAATTAGTTAAATTTAGAGTAATATTAACTAATTGTATCTATCTTATACTTAAATAGAAAATCATCGCAAGTCGATATGTGAAAAATGAAGTGCCACATATTAGTATTGTTTTAATTCAATCCTGACACAACCACGCTGAAAAACTTGCCATGGCTTTGAAGTACATGTGAGGTGACTGCTCTTTCTTTTTTTCTTATTTATTATTGTCAATTCCCTAAACCTACCATAGTTTGACACGAACACTCCCGCTTAAATTAGGTCGGAGGCCCGATTACTAAGTAAGTGGTCTGGTTCAGACAAGCCCCTCAAAAATCGCTCAACTTTTGACGCGAACACTTCCACTTGAATTATGTTGGAGGCCCAGTTACTCAATGAGTAACTTGGAAAGACAAACAATTTTTTGTTTTCATTTGTTTTCATTTTTTTTTTTAAGGGATAAAGAATTACTCAATTACAAGACATCCAAAGTACAATAGGACTTTAAGCATAAGTATCCAAAGATCACATTTAAACTCTACTTAGTATGTGATTGTGCACATGCAAGAGTATATACACAGGTAATGATATGCTAGTCAAGACAAGTTAAATATGATTGACCAAAACTACTATGCCAACAATGTAATGCATAAATTTAATTCAGCCAATGAATTTCATATCATAACTTTAACCCATTTAATATTTGAACCGTCCACAAATTGAAACTATCACATAAATTCAGAAGCATGATTAGATACCCAATTTTCAAGGTGGTCATCAAAATATTTTCTTTTATATTTTTAATATTTTTTTAGCGGTGATCTTACTCCCCAACTTAAGTGACATTGTCCTCAATGGCATATGAAGAAAAAGAATAGAAGAACAGTAGATACATAAAGTTAAGGAAAGAGATAGTGATACCCATCCCACATCGGTTGGATATAGAAAGTATGTCTGTATATAAAGAAACTTGTGAGTTACTACTAATAGTTTAAGCATTTTGGACCACGCTGTTAGGCTCTTTATTTAAGTTATTAGGTCAGTGGTCTACTTGGGTCGTTATTAATGGTATTAGAGCCGACTTTAGTCCTGTGACGGGTTTCGTGGCGATGTGGATAGGGAGTAGAGGCTTCAAAGAGGGGTAGAGGCCTCGAGGTTGTATCTGTGCACGCCAATGAGCTGTTTTGTGTCCTTTAATGGGCTGCTATCCACATTCCAATCAGGAAAAGAACTTGGACCACACAACTAGGGTGTCACGTATTTGAGTGGAGAATATTGTGATATCACATCTAATATCGGTAGGATATAGAAATTATATCTGGTATATAAAGAAACTTTTGGGTTAGTACTAATGACTTGCGTTTAAACATTTTGGACCACGTTGATAGGTTTTTTATTTAAGTTATTGGGTCAGTAATCCACTTGAATTGTTATAAGAGATTACCTCGGTTGCATCAAATACGATAAGAGATAACAAGAGCAAAGCCCTCCAACTAAGAGCCATGTGTACCTACAACTTGATAGCAACTAATATGGATAAGAGACCGCAAAACAAAGAGATTTTTTTCCCCTGACTCAAGACTAAAGAAACTTGACTAACCTATTCGACAACATTTGGGTTTCCTCCCAATAAAGCTAAGTTTACCATCATTAGCCAGACGTTCGATAAGCTCAACCTTTTCCCGTTGCCGGAAGAGTGTCATCTGGTCCTAATAGTGTGGACTCCTAATAGTGTGGACTGAAGTGTAGCCAATGGTAGCTGCCACGCAGTGCTCAATGGTGTACCACAAGTGAGAAAAGGTGGTGCACAAGACAGAAGATGTGGAGGCCTGCATCTAGCATTCCAATGAGGAATGTCCTTGTGAGGCGTTAGCTTAAGCAACTCGTTACTCGCCTTTATGGGTCTATCGATGTGCATGTTGGAATGAGTTACACTCACTCTATAGGTTCCTTAGATAGGCTATAGAGAGGTGTCTTAGCAATTAGTGCCTCAATCATGTCGACTGCAAAGCAATCTTCCTCCTTCAGGGACTGGTGGTAGTTACTAAAAACATTAAGCGTCATGCATATATTCCCAAAGGATATATCCATTACCATAGCCCTACAGTTAATGCAAGCATTGGTCGTAACAAAAAAGGGTCGACCCAAGATGATAGGAATTTGCTTTTTTGGGTTATGCATCGGCTCCATATCAAGGACAACAAAGTTGATTGGGAACAAGAACTTATCAACTGTGACAAGGACGTCCTCTGTTATGCCTCGAGACACCTTAGTAGATCTATTAGCTAGTTGGAGGGTGATTGGCGTGGGCTTTAAATCTCTCGAACAAAGTTGTTCATATACTGAGTAGGAGAGTAAATTGATGCTAGCCCCTAGATCAAGAAGTGCTCTATTAATGGAATGATCTCCAACGAATGAAGATAGTAGGAGCACCAGGGTCCTTAAGCTTAGGAGGAGTGTTGTGCCTGAAAATGGAACTCACCTACTCAGTAAGAAGGACTTTCTTAGTTACGTGTGTCCTATTGTTGTACTTTTGAGTGCAAAGGTTCTTAAGAAACTTGGTGCATGACGGGACTTGCTTTATAGCATCTAGGAGAGGGAGGCTAATTTTGACTTGCTTAAATACCTTCATCATGTTTTTCATGGTTGCTCCCCTCTTCATAAAAGGGGACAATGAGGCAAGACAAGAAGGGAATGGTACATTTGGCAAGTATGGTGCTAGAGTGGGGCCTGATAGAGAAGAAGAGGATTAAATGTCCTTTTTTAGGCAGTTAAAGTTTGTTAACTCCAAAACACTTGGAGTTGGTAGGAGATTCTCCTAAAGCACCTCTGGACTTCTCAGGCCTAGTATCAAGTACACCTCCATTCCTTAGGGTCAAAATGGCATTTGTTTGCCCATGGTAGGTATCATTAGTTTGCCAATCATCCACTATATATTAACCCTTAAGATTACTTACTGGCTGACTCGGTAGTTTTCCCTTCTCTCGTTTACTAAGCACATTATCTAATTGTCCAATTTGAGCCTCCATCTTTGCAATCAATTGCATGTGAGAGTGGAGAAGCTCGGTATTGGCCTTGAGACCTTGCAGAGCTTGCAACACCCTCTCCCCAAAGGCAAAATTTCTTGGGGCGGGGGGAGGAGGAGGTTGTTGAAAGGGCTGTTATGAAGAGGCGGGGCAATAAGCCGTACAATGGAAAGTATTAAGAAAAGTTGGCTTCACTGATGGGTTGAAGAATTACCTAGAGTTTGTGGTTTCCAAGAAAAGTTAGGGTGATTTCTTCATCCCAGGTTGTAAGTGTTGGAAAACCCGATGAAGGTTAGAAGATGATTATGTCCCGAGCTTTTGTGTCGTAGCTGCCGTCTATCTTATAGCCTTGATTCCTTGACTATTCGATGCCCCTTTTTTGTCTTTAGTTCCTTCTGGTGGATAATTTGATATATATTGATGGGCTCATTTCCTAACAGCTTAAGTTTTTAGGACAATTGGTGACTTAACATGGTATCAGAGCTCTAGTTCCATGAAGTCTTGAGTTTAAGTCTAGTGATGCGTTTTCCTGTTATATTTATTATTGTGCATTTTGTGTCTTAGTGCACCTATTTAGTTTGTTCGCCTGTTCACGTGCGAGATAGGGTCGCAAGTGAGGGGGAGCGTTGGATAGCTTGATATACATTGATGAGCCCATTTTCTAATAGCTTAAGTTTTTAGGATAATTGGTGATTTAACACCTTTTATAAGCCTTCACATTTGACCTAATATAAAATTTCGCGAAATCTAATCTCTGCATTTCGTCCAAACGTCCGTCCAGACGCAAGACTCTCGAGACAAAACCATCTGGACAACCATCCGGACAGAAATGTTTCTGGAGGAAAATGTTCGGACACCCGTCCAGACACAACTGGATAGAATGTTGTTTTCTTCTCTTTTTATATTTCAAAAGTCCATGAAGCCTCTTGTATGACCTACAACACAAAAATTATACAAAAATCTATTAAATAGATATGAACAGGGACATTACTAGTATATATTGGAGGGCTTAAGTTGAACATTTAAGCCCTTATTAGTAGGTTCTCATTTTTGTCATCAATATGCGGATGCAAGGTTTTATCATCCAAAGTAGGAGTTTCTCTTTTTCTCTTGCTTCTTTTCCTTTTGGTTTTATTACTTTTTTCCTAAAGCATCCATATCTATTCAGTAAACTGGTCTTTTTGAGAAAGAAAATTGTATGCTTCAGAAATTCTTGCGATCTAGGCAATTGGTGCAATATTGATAAAATAGTCGAGCATTTGCTTCTTATGAAGAACTGATAATGAGCTGCTTTGGATTCTTTTGATCTTGAAAAGGTGCGTATGCTAGGAATTGACAGCATATGCCACTTAGAGAACAAGTTTCAAGTATTTCCTGAATTTACTTTTTTTTTTTATAGTTCCAAAGAGATCAGAGCTTGTGTTGTTGATTTACATACCTACAATGGATCAGGTGTAGATCAATCTGTGTTTAATAATCTTGTTCCTTGTGCTCTGCAGAAAAGCTCACAAGTACCAACATTTGGCAACTGGGAAAGCGAAGAAAATGTTCCTTATACAGCTTATTTTGATAATGCAACAAAGAAAAAGGGTGCTGGAAGGATGAATCCAAATGAACCTCAGGTTAATACATCTCCAGTTCAATCCTCTCCTTTGAAACAGAAGGTCGAGTTGAAGGGCCAAAAGGAAACAGCAGCCATAAGGTCAAAGCATGAGCGTCGGAAAAGTCATGAAGATGGTCAGCTACGAAGACTAACAGATTCTCCATTGCACCGTGACGTTGGAGGTCAAATGTCTGCAGTTGACATGTCTCATCAGCATTATGGTGGTGTAAGTCCTGGTAGTGCTAAAGTAGAATTTGAGGCACCTAAGGGCTCAGATGTGTTAAGATCTAGGCTTGAATGCCAACCGAGTCGGGAAGAGGGTGACCTTAGGCGACCAATAGATTCTCCTTTACGGCATGAAACTGTAGGCCGGAGAGCCACTGTTGACTCTCCCCATCACTGTCATGGGGGCTCAAGTGCGGGGGAAACCCCCAAAAGAGTGACACGGAAAAGTGCAGGTTTTGATCGCAGCGTCGACCACTCACCACTGCACCCTCACTACCAGGCCAGGATTGGAGGTAAAGTCAGCGGAGTTTCTTCTCCCTCGTGGGAAAAGAAGGGTTCATCTGAAGGCAGCCATGGCCTTGCTCCCTCTACTCCTGGAAGATCCCGAATGAGATCAGTTAATCGAGGAGATGGCACTGTAAATATATATATTCCTTTTTGATATCTTGTCATCTGCATTCTCAAATTTGCATAGTTGCTCACTTGTGCATGCACTTATACATACATATGTATTAGAGAATTGGTGGTTTGAATCACTGTGGAATTGTCGAAGATGAAGCAATTCCAGGTATTTATCTTATTGCTCTGATTGGTTGCTGAGAAATTGTAGGAAGAGAAACGAAACTTGGAATACTATGGCAGCCAACATGTGCTGTAAGGTACAATGTTATCTTTCTTTATCATGTTTCTTAGCAATCAAATGGAGGATTAGAGAACTACAATGGCAGCATGGAGAAACTTTTGGCTACCAAAGACTGCTTTGTCAACTATGCTCATAAAGGGCCATTTTTCATTATTTCTTTTGCTAGGGGCCAGTTTTTGGGGCTTTAAACAGTTAATTGAATCTGACATCAAGCTCCAAAATTTGAAAGATAATTCGAGTCTGGCAATTCATTTTGCCTCTTCCACTCCTCTCATTCCCTCTCTTCCTTCTCTTGCTCTCAACTAGCAGAGCATAAAATTGCTTCGGCTATTTTCATAGGAATTAAGTCTTTAAGCTTTCTGTTTGACTCGTGTAAGAAGAAGAAAAAATGGTAACTTAGACTACCATGCTGGACACTTAAGCTGCAAAAGTTTCATACATATTGCGACTTTTCTATATTCATTGGTGATTCTCATGGAAAATTCTAGGGTAAATTACAGTGACCTCCCATGAGGTTTAGTAAAACATCCGCCACTACTCCGGTGGTTTCTGAAATGTCATTAATCTCCCCTCTAGTTTAGGTTTTGCATCAAATTAGTCTAACTGTTAAATTTTTGTTCACATGTGCCTTGTTTGGCGTATTTTTTGAATAAATTTTTATGATCCAATCTGTTCATTACGTAGAACTCGTCGAGCTTATTTAGTATGTGAAAATTTAGATTCATATGATATCTGTAACTTAGTGATTGAATAAGATCTCCTAATAAATAAATAAATAAAAATTATAATTTTAAAAAACATTGTTAAACAAATGTTACTAAATCACTTAGCTACAGGTATCAAATGAATCTAAATTTTTATAATTAACAAACTTGACGAGTTCTACATAATGAACGGATTGGATTATAAAAATTTATTCAAAAACACGCCAAACAGGGCATAGCTGAGCAAAAATTTAATAGTTGGACTAATTTGATGCAAAACCTAAACTAGAAGGGAGGTTAATGACATTTCAGAAACCACATGGGTGGTAGTTGATGTTTTACTAAACCTAAGGGGAGGGGACTGTAATTTACCCAAAATTCTATTATTCTAATGTCTGTTGTGGCTTATTTTGAAGGCATGTAATGTTTGTACTGATGTTTCAGCCTGATTACATTCCTGCTGTTCCCAAATTTGGTGAATGGGATGAGAGCAATCCTTCATCAGCTGCAGGTTATTCTCACATATTCGCCAAAGTGCGAGAGGAGAAGCAGCTTGGGGCAGGAAAGTTTCCTGTCATGTCAACCGAGACTTCTTATTCCAATGGCCAGAAGCAGTACAAGAATGACAATTCCAAGGTTTGTACATTATAGCAATTAAAACAGCTGGAAGGAAACTAATCCTCTATTTAAAACACAAAGCAAATATAAATCCAATATGTTTATCAAATATAAATCCAATACGTTTACCTTAATCGGAGAGTTGTGGGGTGGATACACACACACACATATTTATGAACCACAATGATGAGCCTTGTATTTATGAAAATTGCATATAAATTATTTTTCTATAGCATTACTTACCCTCCTTTATTTCATTGTTATGCAACTTTTCTGACCTCTCTCTCTCTCTCTCTCTCTCTCTCTTTCAGTGCTGTTTCTGCTTTCCATGGGGCACCAAATGAAATCATTTGCACATCAATGAATGGAAAACACATTGGTCTGGTGTAGTATGCAAGCTTGGACTTGGAAGTCTACCTAATGTATGAAGTGAACTTTCTAGCAAGTGCATTCTTTCTCCTGTGCTTTTAGGGCATGTTTGATTGATCAGATTACGTGTATGATTGAATTATATATCCCACGGGATTGTATTTTCTTTATTTGAATGCAACAAGTGGTGAAAGGATTACGTATTTATTAAATAACTAATTCTACGAAATGTAAGATATATAGTGCGTAAGAGAATGCGGTATTAATAATTTTCTCACTACAACTACCATAAAATTACGTGTCTTGTGGGATTATATATTCTCTTATTATTAATCCGGTCAATCAAACGGGACCTTAACAATAAAAAACAAGCAAAAAAAAGAAGAAGAGAGGTTTCCAATTGGAAAACATCATGCTCCTCTCCTTTCCCTCTCTTGTTTGTGTAGTCTTCTTCCCTTTGCCTTCCATATCCTGTTATATGTAATGAGCCAAACTCCAAAATGTGTATTTTTGTTGTTTCTATTTTGACGGTGTTAAAAGAATTTTCTTTTCATCACAAAATTACCAGTGACTATGGATCCATGGTGTTTGTAGAAGCCATAATTTAAGTGCTTCAAAGGATTTTGGGTATTGGGGTGCTGAGTTCTTTGGGGAAAATTAATAATAAATTCTTAAAGAACTCAATGAAAATTTACATAATTCTCAGGTGAACATGGTTGATGACATTTCACAACATCACAACCAATATTATGCTATTCAATCCATTAGAATAATTTGTAGTTAGATTATTAAATATCACTCCAATCAAAAAGAAGTCGAGAGAAAATAGATTAAAGTGATTTAAACACATATAACATATACCGGTTGATGCAGTAGTTAGAAAAAGCGACAATATTATGAATAATGAAAACACTAAGGAGATGGGTAGACTTAAATTGACATGGGATGCTGTGTTAAGAAAATATATAAAACTATTAAAACTAATTTGGGATAAATATTTAATTTGGTTTGGTTTGGTTTGGTATTATTAAATATCAACCAATATATTGTTAGAGATAAAATGCTTGAATACTAATGTCTTTGGTATGCTGTTTATAAATGCATGCATGCCTACATATATACATATATATATTCATATACTAGAAAGGTGGTACACAGTGCGGTTATTTTTTAAATTTTGAAAACCTGAAATGTGGTAGTTATTGTATAAAAAATTTAAAATTTAAAATCTTTCCCTAATAGTAATAAGTTTCATATTTTGGGGCAATATGGGCAACTAAAAAAATATGCAATAGAATTGATATGTGGATATATATACCATGATACTAGCAAATTGCTAGTGGCTAAGAGCACTTAATCCTATACTGTGTAGAATATCGCAGATCACTACAGTTTTACTTTAAAATTTTGCACAATTTTATTTTCTTTTTTGCTCAATTTTGTAATCTATTTTATTGTGAAGATTTTAAATTCAAATGGGAAGATAAAAATTTATATCTATATATATCTATCTAACAGTGAGTAATAATGTAATATAAAGTTATATTTGTAAAAAATAATAATAAATTTTAAAATCCGAACCTTATAAAATAGTCAATAAGTAATAACGACTTATCTTAAATAAATTCACTAAATAGATTCTCAAATTAGTTCGTCTTCCCCTAACATTAGTCTCAAGTTACCTTTTTTTTAAGATATTATTATTATTGCTCTATCGCTTCCTCTCAGGCAGAATGGCAACTTTAATTTTTTGACTTTTTGGTTAAAAATATTAAAAAAACTAAGATTGTCATTTTAGCATGAAAAAAAAGCAAAAAAGTTAAAAAATCAAAAAGTGAAGTTAAAACACAAACTTTTAAGATATTTTATTCAAATTCTTACCACTTTTAAAATACAACCATACTCTTTTATTCATAACTTATTTATTACTACTACCAACTATATATAATTGTTAATATCAAATATATAGAATGATAAAATTATTTACTTTGAACAAAAAATAAAAAAAATTAGCTTTTTACCCAAACGATCAATTTTAAAAAAAATAACTTAAAAGCTAAATTACCAAATAACTTAATTTGAACTCAATTAACTTTTTAGTTAAAAATACAAAAAATAAAAAAAAATTAGCTTTTAAACTAGTTACCAATCAAACGCCTAAGTAATGCCTAAGCAATGTAGTCTCAACAAAACAACATTTTAAAGAAATTAATGTTGAATATTAACTTTCTTATATATTACAAAATCAAAGAGTATCAATACAGGATTTGGGATATAAAATTACCCAAAAACAAAAAAAAATTGGGTATAATTTCTTTACTGGATTGGGAATTTTAATCATCCCTTTTCACAATTTGGAAACCTATCAAGTTCTTTGTAACAATAGAAACTGGTTTCAATATTGGATTTGAAACTATAAACAATGATTTCAATTTTGCTTATATTAGATGGTACTTAAATAATTCGAGATTACGTCTATTCGAATCATTTAATATTCTTCTCCTATAAAGGGGCATCGATATCATCAACATGCACACAATACAACTTCAAAAGATGAAGATTTTTACATACATTTTAGTGTTTTTCATTTCGGTAGCTGCACCCTCCTACCTCTCTTTTGCTGATGAGAAGATTCATTCAGATCTAACAACAAATTCTTTTTTGTTTGGTGTTCAATCAAACGAATTAGAATCATGGGAAGCACCATTCTTGAATAACCCTCAAAAAGAAAAGTATGGTGGCTCTAAAGGGTCGAAACCATATAAGCCACCAAAGACATCCACGCAACCTACTCCGAAGTCACCGGAGCAGCCACTAGAGGGACCGATTCTGCCAATGCATGTTCATCTGGAAGCAAATGTTGTTGAAGAAGAAAAATATAAGCACAAACACTGGAAGTTTCCAAAAATACCGAAGGTACCTAAGTTCCCAAAACCACCTAAGGCACCTAAATCCCCAATTCAGCCACCACTGGGACCAACTCCAAAACCACCCAAGGCATCTATATCCTCAAAACCACGGAAGGCACCTAAGTCCCCAAAACTACCGAAAGCACCTAAGTCCCCAATTGAGTCACCCCCGGGACCAACTCCAAAACCACCGAAGGTACCTACATCCCCAAAACCACCGAAGGCACCTGAGTCCCCAATTGAGTCACTACTAGGACCAACTCCGTCGCCGACCCCGACTCCGTCACCGACACCGACTCCATCAATACTAGAAGAACCAACTATGTCAATGTATGTTCATCTAGAAGCGAATGTTCTTGAAAAAGAAAAGCATAAGCATAAGCATAAATATAAGCACAAACATCGAAAGTTACCAAAGTCACCAAAGGCACCTAAGTCCCCAATTGAGCCAACTCTGTCACCAGCACCGACTCCGTCGGCACTGCCAACGATGCCAACAGCATAAACACCAAATGAACCAATGCCACCGATGCTCCTTACCCCCTCAGTTCAAGAGTAATTGCTTAGTTTAAGAAAAATCGAAGTACAATAGTTGCCACTTGCCATTAATAAGAGCTAGTGTTCAATTGTTATACTCTTTGTTAGTAATAAGAGCTATTGTTCAATTGTTGTACTCTTTGTTTTGAGTTTAGTTGCTATATTTACTCTTTAGCTGCGTTCTTACCATTATGCATCGTCGTTATCAAACCATAATGGTAGATAATTAAGCCTTATTTGGTGACGTTTATATATACTGTTTTTTATTTTTATTTTCAAGATTATTGTAAACTATAAAACAACACATTTGAAAGTTTTTTAAATTTGTTTTTAGAAAATTTTAACAACTTTTAAAATTTACTAAATTTTTATAAATAAAAAATGTGTTTTTAGTTATTTTTTAAATAATTTTTATTCCCTCATTTCTTCTCTCTTCACCATCATTTTCAACTATTCTCATTTTTTATTATAATCACTAGCAAACACCTTCGACTATAAAATTTGGCTACTACGTTATATTATAATCTCTGACTATTACCTTCAACAACCATCTCTGACTACTATCTCTGACTACCATATCCAGCCACTACCTTCGGAACTGACCGTTACCTCCACCACACACTTATCTCGTCTGCCGCCATAGCTACTCACCACTTTTTTTGTTTGACCACTAGATCAACATCCAGTGTTACTAGTCACCATCATCGCCACTATTTCTATCGATCGGCTATCATCTCGACTCCATGCCCGTCACCTTCACTCAAAAATACGTATTTTCCAAACATAATTTTATTTATTTATATAAATAATAAATAAAAATATATTTTTTATTCTTTGTAAATAAATAAATTGTAAATATTACCAAATGGAGCAAACTTTTCATACATAAAAACAAACTTTTCATTAAGAAGTCCATAATACCTTGAAGAAAACTTCACCATATAGTATTAGTAATAAACAATAAATAATTCACAAAGCACAATGATGATAACGTATATGCGAAATCACAATTTATTATAGGATATATTATATTTACATTCTCTCTATTTAAAGGTTATATTACTGTTACTCTTTTTATTATCTGAAATGTTACTTTATTCTCTTACTTTTTGAACTTTGTAACACTTAGGTCTAAATTAATTTTTCGTTAACGGAAAACACTGTTCTGTTGAAACAGTGTTTTCACTGGTTTTTTTTATTTTTTTATTTTTTTAATTATAAAATATTATTTAAAAATTTATAATTAAAAAATAAAAAAATTACTAAATACAAAAATAAGTAA
>JAOTRH010061427.1:0-18581 GCA_034768845.1 Heliamphora exappendiculata
TATTTTTGTATTTAGTAATTTTTTATTTTTTAATTAAATTTTTTTAAATAAAATTTTATAATTAAAAAGACAAAAGATAAAAAACAAAGAAAACATGAGATGTAACTGCGAAAATATTGTTTTTTCGTCCAAAAGTTAACGAACGTTAACTTTTGGACTTAAGTGTTACAAAAATAAAAAAGCAAGGGGTGCAGTGATATTTCCGAGAATAGAGGGGGTGACAGTGATATAACTTTTAAATACATAGGGTGTAAGTGTAATTTATCCTAAAAGAAAACATTGTCTATACTTTTTATATCTATCTATATCTATTCTATTATAATAAGGAAACACCTAACAAAAAAATTAAAAATAATTTAATATTTTCATTATTTATATTCTCTTTTAAAATAGCTAAAAAGGTTAAAAAAGTAAAATATAAATTTCTAAATCTCCCACAATTAATGATTCCTGCCCAAGGTGTTGGCACAACTGCATGTTATCTATACTAAGGGAACTCCTAACTTCATCAAGCTTTTTATGACAATTTTTTAATCCAAAAAAACTCCAATTCTCAATCTCCCACGATCCACGACTCACACGCAACGCTTATGGGCAACTGCCAATTATTATATATTATAATAAAGAAACATTAGGAGTATGGGCAGAAATTGGTGAAACCAAATTTGATTTTTCCCTATTATTTAAGGGTGTAAATGGCATTTGCATTAATCAATAAGGTTGTGTTTGATTAAATAGAGAAAAATTGAAGGAAAGTGAAGATGGTAGAAAGTGAAGTGAAAGAAAAGAAAAAAAAGAAAATCTATTTTCTTGAATTGGTTTGATTATGATGAAAATTTTGCAAGAAAATGATAAAAAAGAAATTAAATTTTAAGTTTAACAAGTATAAAAGTTGCAAAGCAAAGGACATCTTTATATTCTTTTTTTTGTCTTAACCATTATCTGAGTAAGCTCGTCAATTCCTTTCAAATTTAAAAACTCAAGACTATAATGTACATTCATGATAAAATTTTGAAGGAGAACAAAAGTTACTCACATTTTAATATTATAAAGGTTTGAATAAAATTTGGCAAAGTAGATCAATTTTTGTTGATCAATTATTTCATAATCTCGAAAGAGTTCATAACGAAAAATTGAAAATTATATGTTTGTAATGTAAAAACAGTGGGCTTTCCTTTTTAAATAGGAAAACAAAATGAGTAAAAAAATTAAAAGGGGAAAAAGAATAATTTAGAGGAGGCAAAATTGTAAGTTATTAAAATATATAAAAGTAAAATTAAAATTTTTAAAATTTTCAGTGAAAGCATTGGCCCCCGCTCAACCCTTAATGGCTACATCCATGGCTCCTTGTCACATGCCAAGCAAGGCCTCTTTAGTCAGGCCTACATAAAAGCCTCAGCCTCCAGCATGTGCCTCTCAGAGCTTTAGAATTGTGCGCTTATGCATTTATCATCTAATGATGTCTTTGTTATTATCTTTATAATTATAATTATGAATTGTCACTAATTGATATATCTTATATATCATTGTCATGGTTTGAAGAAGATAATTTTTCTTTTTATCATTTTTGGTATGGTATTTCTAGATTTATCATTCATGGCCTTACGTTTCAAATTGCTTGTTATTACCAATTTATTTGTTAAGATTTTATCATCTGTATTTATGAAGGAAAAACAAAAGTGCTATCATGTGCGACTCCCTAGGTGTTCCTGAACTCGTTCTTATATGAATTCTATAATTACACTTGCCATTCATGCCTCTTATTCTTGCATTTTCCATTTTCACTTAATTTCTATTTCATGCGAATGGAAAGGTTTAAGTTTTCAATTCATTATCATGCTAAGAATGTGACTTGACATGGAACATGGTTGATTGAATTTGAGTTGCGTAGTTGGGTAACCTTGGAATCAATAAAAGTGTACAATAGAACATCGTTTGATGTGCTCCACTATGAAGCTTTTTCTTTTGTTAATTTCACAACCTAGTTATTTTAATCTTATTTGATCAAGATGCTTAATTATTTTGAAATAATTCTTATTAAAATTTGAAAGTAAATAAAGTGAATTTAATTAGGAGTAAGTATACCTGATTATGATAAACTTGATTAGAGGAAATTGGGTTAATCACACACCTTGCTAGGTGTTGCCCTTTGCGAGAGGATGAGAGGGACGTGTTCTCTCATTTATGTTAAAGCATAGAAGAGGAAGAGACAGAGAGAAAATGAGCTCGTGCTGGATTTGTTTTTGTGTGTAGTGAGAAAAAAGAGAGGGAAGGAAAGCTAAATGTGGATGGGATTCTTCGCTTCACGCCATTCAAGAATTGTGTGTTTGTTCGATGAGTTTGGTGTGGCCTGCTTCATAGAAATCATAAAATGGAGTTCTTCTCACTTCCCTTGGATCAATGGATGGATAAGAATTTGCAGATAAAACGAGACAAGGTTATAATCAAATACCATGGGAGCTTATATTTCAGATCACCATTGCTCAAAATTTGGGGATGACATTGTGAGAATATATTATTGGAGATATGTTCCCATTATTGAAATTGCCAGAATATACTATTATTATTATTGATATTTTTTTATTATTGTGATTTAGTTTTCTAGTTAGTTTATTACCATTATTAGGATTTTTATAGCCTATATATTTGATGCATTCTTTCATTGTAAATCAAGTCTTTTGGCTCAAGATGCAATAATAATAGTTTTTACTTTATTTGCTTTCATGGTATCAGAGTGGAGTTCCAAACCCTAATCTACCGCCAGTTCCTTCTCTCTTGCGCCGTTGATCTCTCTTCTCTCCTGCGCCGTCATCATCTTCCCTCTTGGCACCCCGAAACCCTAGATCGCAGTCCCTGCGCTGTTGTCACATTCCTTCATGGCCTTTGAAACCCTAGATCGCAGTCTTCTTGCGCCGTTGCCGTCGTTGTCATCCTTCGCAAACTAGGAAAGCCCTAGCCGTTGTTTGTCCTCTGCGCCGTCGTTCCCTCTCCTTCTACAATCGTCGCCGAAACCCTAGATTTACTCTTCCTCGAGTTGCAAAAACCCTAGTCGAAGGTTTCTGCCACTATAGCCAGCACCGACGACTTCGTCGGGTTCTTCCTCTTCTCTGATCATCGCTGCCGACACCCAAGACCCGTAGATCGAAAACCCTTTGGCCTCGAAAACCCTTAGCCGAGACTCCCTGGCTGCCGGCGATTTCGTCGTATCTCCTTACCAGCACCGGCGACCTCGCCGGACCCCTTTTCCATCACCGGCTACCTCACTGGACCTCCTCCTGTACTCCGGCGACCTCTCCAGTAGCAATATTGGTTTGTGGTTTTCGTTTGGTACTGTTTGGCTCCTGGTTCAACTATTGGCACTGTTTGGCAATATTGGCTCCTGGTTCAACTATTGGCACTGCTTGGCTCCTGGTTCAACTATTGGCACTCTTTGGCTTTTGGTTCTTATTTTTGGGTACTATTTGGAATTAGCTTTCGAATTAGTTTTGGCACTATTAGATCTTGCTTTTTGTGCTTTAATTGACGAAAAATTGAAAGTTATAGTACCAGATTGCATGGAAATTCTTCACAATGGGCATGAGTTTCTCTTTTGACTCAAGAATTTAGATACGAATTCTGGTATATGATTTAGGTTTTCTCGCCTTTCAATGGTGCTTCATTCTCCTTAGTACATTCTTTGTTTGAGCAGTTTCAGACCACAGACCATGTAAGCACCATTTGGGCTCCAATTTTATGCATCTGCTATGCATACGTTCTCTTCAGGTTTGCATAGTTCTTATCTCTCTGGTATTTTTCCAACTACTTGGATATTTGATTCCGCTTCTTCTCATCATATGACACCTGACTTCTCCAGTCTTAGTCATTGTAGCTCCCTCACTTCTCCAATTTCTATTTCTACTGCCAATGGTGCTTTTATGCAGGTTGTTTCTATTGGTTATGTTATTTCTTCTTCGTCCATTTCTTTATCTATACCTAATGTCTTTTATGTTCCCCAGTTGACTATTAGTTTATTATCTATTAGTCAGCTTTCTGACTTTGGTTTTGACGTTGTGTTTTCTTCCTCTGGTTGTGCTGTTCATGATCGGACATTCCAGACACAGGTTGGGACCGGGCGTCGGATTGGTGATTTATGCGTTGGAAAGTTTGCATCTCGCTTTAGGTTCTTCCTCTACGGCTTTATCTTCTTTTTTTTAGATCAGCACTCTTCCTATTTACCTTTGGCATTCTCGGTTAGGTCATTTGTCTCTGACCACCTTAAATAGTTAGTTCAGTCTGATTGCTTGGGTAAAGCGTCTAAGAGCGACATTTTTTACTGCAGTAGTTGTAAATTGGCAAAAATGTCAGTTCTACCCTTTCCTAATAATACTTCGCTCTCCACATCTCCTTTCTCCCTTGTTCATACTGATGTGTGGGGTCTTTCTCCCATTGCAACAAAAGGCGGTTCTGTGTATTATGTTTCTTTCATTGATAATTATAGTCGGTTTTGTTGGGTGTATTTGATGTCTCACAAATCAGATTTCTTTTGTATTTATCGAACGTTTCATTCCATGGTTTACACCCAATTTTCTACAACTATCAAGACCCTCCGTTCTGATTTAGGTGGCGAATATTTTCTTACCGAATTCACCGACTTCTTAACTGTATCTGGCACTATTCACCAATCTTCATGTTCCGACACTCTTGCACAAAATGGTAAAGTTGAAAGAAAACATCGGCATATTCTTGACACCGCTCGCTCCCTTATCCTTTCATCATCTGTCCCTACACTTTTTGGGGCGAAGCAGTTCTTACTGTAATGTATCTTCTTAATCGCATGCCTATACCTCTTCTTTCTGGCATTTCTCTTTATGAAAAATTGGTGGGTCACCCTCCCAATTACTCTTTGTTACGTGTTTTTGGTTGTGTTTGCTTTGTCCTTTTTCCCAAATGAGAGCAGAATAAACTTAGTGCTTATTCCGCTCTCTGTGTCTTCTTGGGTTATAGTATTCACTAAAAACGATATCGGTGTTATGATCTTGTCTCTAAACGCCTTTACATCTCTCGTCATGTTGTGTTTCTTGAGCGTCTCTCATATTTTACTCTGCCATCCAAATACGCCCCTCTTCCCAAAGAGGATCTAATTGTTATTGATCATTTTCCGAATGATGTGCCTTCCGATGAGTTTACTCGTACTCTTGACGTTTCTGACCTTTCTTCTCAGTCTCGTCCTTCTGCCGTTTCGTCTCTCTTATTAGTCTCTTTTTGTCGGCTACCTCCCTCTTCTCAACACATATCTACTAGTTCCGACACAGTTCCACTTGTCTCTGTGGATCCTGATCCCCCTGAACGACGCTACCCTTTGCGTGTTCGTACTCCGTCGATAAGACTTGGGTTTTCTAATCCTTGCTTTTCACATTCTTATCGTGCCTTTTATCTTCTATTTATACTTACTTTGAGTCTCAGTCCTATAAGGAAGCTTGTACTAATCTAAACTGGATCAATGCCATGCACGAAGAATAAACTGCTCTTCAGAAGACTTGTACTTGGGATTTGGTTCCATTGCCTGCCGATAAAAACCTTATTGGATGTAAGTGGGTTTACCAAGTTAAAACTCATTTTGATGGTTCTCTAGAGCGCTATAAGGCCAGATTAGTTGTTAAAAGATTTTTTCAGGAGTATGGCATTGATTATGAGAACACTTTTGCACCCGTGGCTAAGATGACTACAGTTCGTACTTTGATCTCTGTTGCTGCCATTTATTGATGGCCTCTTTTCTAGTTGGATGTCAAGAATGCGTTTCTCAATAGGCATCTTAATGAGGCAGTTTATATGCGCCCTCTTCCAGGTCTCCTTCATCCTCCCAGTACTGTTGCGTCTTCACCGTGCCCTTCATGGTTTGAAACAGTCCCCTCGTGCTTGGTATGGGCATTTCCATTCTACGGTTACTCAGATTGGTTTCACTCTTAGTTCTCATGATTCTGCACTGTCTCTCCGCCACACTTCTACTGGGTTGGTTATTTTGTTATTATATGTGGATGATATGATCATTACTGGTTCTGATTCTACTATTTTCTTTGAAGTGAAACAACATTTGTACCGTGCATTTGAAATGAAAGATTTGGGTTTCTTGCGATACTTTCTTGGTATAGAGGTTGCTTCTTCCCCCACGAGTTATCACCTCTCTCAATCCAAATATGCAACTGAGGTGCTCCACTATGCTCGTCTCACTGATGATAAAGTTGTGAATACTCCCATTGAATTGCATGCTAAGTTCTTTCTTTCTGATGGCATTCCTCTTGAGGATCCCACTGTCTATCGTGAGTTAATTGGGTGTTTGGTCTACCTTACTGTGACTCGTCCTAACATTGTGTATGTCGTACATGTGGTGAGTCAATTTGTCTCAGCTCCATGCTTCGCGCTCCGCTCATTGGGCAGCTGTGCTTCGCATTCTGCGTTATGTTCGTGGCACTATTTCTCAGAGCCTATTCTTTTCTTCGTCTTCACCATTGACGCTTCGGGCTTATACTGATGCTGATTGGGCTGGTGATATCTTTGATCGCAAGTCTATTACTGGATTTTGTGTATTTTTTGGTGACTCCCTCATTTCTTGAAAAAGTAAAAAACAATCTGTCATTACTCGTTCTACTACTGAAGCTGAATACCGTGCCATGGCTCATGCTACTGCCGAAATTGTTTGGCTCCATTGGCTCCTCTCTGATTTGAGTGTCTCTCTCTTCTCTTACTTCTCTTTATTGTGATAATAAGAGTACGATCCAAATAGCTCATAATTCTGTCTTTCATGAACGCACGAAACATATAGAGATTGATTGTCCATTTGTTCGTCAGCATTTTCAGCTTGGTACTATTGATCTCCCCTTCGTCTCCTCGTCATTGTAGCTTGCCGATTTCTTTGCCAAGACTCACACTTCGGTTCGTTTTTCGTTCCTGCTTAACAAACTCTCTATGCTCACCGAGCTCCCTTTATGAGTTTGAGGGGGGGTGTGAGAATATATTATTGGAGATATGTTCTCATTATTGAGATTGCTAGAATATACTATCATTATTATTGATATTTTTTTATTATTGTGATTTAGTTTCCTAATTAGTTTATTGCCATTATTTGGATTTTTATAGTCTATATATTTGATGTATTCTTTTATTGTAAATCAAGCCTTTTGGTTTAAGATGCAATAATAATAGTCTTTACTTTGTTTGCTTTCAGGCGTAACATGTTGTTGCATCATCAAGCTTCTTTCATTTCTCAGGAAACAATGCAGTTTATTATAGATCTTGCGTCTCAGTTGATAGCTACAACCACCGTTGGGCTGTTTAAGCAAAGGTTGTTTGGAGTTTGGTGGCTTCCTCCCCAACCAGACTGGGTTAAGTTGAATGTGGATGGTGCTGTAGGCGGACCTCATGGAAGAGCTGCCATTGTTGGACTCGTGAGAGATTGGAAACGGAGGTGGATTTCGGGTTTCAAGGGGAATATTGGGGAATGTGTTCCCCTAGGGGCAGAACTTTGTGCAATTTGGCAAGGACTGGAGATCGCTGATGAACATGGTTTTCCAAGGATTATTGCTGAAACGGATTCTCTCCCGTGTGTGAAGGACATTACAGATGCAAACCATCACCATCCTTTCCATAATATTATCGCTCACATTAGGAACTTAATGGCGACCAATCGCCAGTGGTTATCAATCACGTGTGTCGTGAAGTAAATGGGACGGTGGATTTCTTAGCAAAAAGCAAACTAGGTGTGCCAACACGAAGTGGAGTGTTAAGTTTTCCTTCACCTCCCAACAATATCTTTCCTTTTCTGCAGAGACTTGTTTGTCTGGGAGACTCCTAGGCGGGTGGAATTTTTGTGTTTCGTTTTCTTGGGCTTTAACTGCTTATAAAACCAAAAACAAAAATGGAGAGGGAAGGAAAGTGGAAGAAAAGAATAAATAAGGAGGAAACTTAAAAATGACTTAATTCAAGCAAGAAACTTCATCTCTAATCTATTATATTTATTTTTTTATGACGAATAACCACTTGCGGGAAAACCATGGCTCTATGTACTTCATGCCCCACGCACATACTGGACAATTTCTAGACCCATGAGAATCATAGATGAATACTTTCTTGACAACATATTATGCTAAATAACCCATTAGGATAGCTCAACACTTTAAGGTCATCATTGGGCCAATCATAAATTCAGAGTTCTTGTAGTGGACTTTCACTGGCAAGCCCTTACTTACCCAATACGCTGATGGTGTGTTCGCGCACCCTCAAGTTTACCGTGTCGGGTGGGTCCAAAACAATAAAACAATAAATATTATGCCGAATTCTTACCAATAAAATGAAGAAATGTTGAGATGAAATCTAAGTCTATATATAATTGTAGGAGGAAGTCTAAATTCAAGTATTCTTAACAATTTTTTGCCATCATATCATTTTGAAACCCTAAAATTTTGTCTTGAATATGTTGAGATCCTTAGACTCCTCTGTTTCATGCTATGGATTGATACCTAAAGGGGGTCGCTTGATATTAAGATTTTAGCTAGTGACGGTGGTCACAGCTACGAGGGAGAGAACCAGTGTGCGGATATGCGACCACAGTGAAGTTTAAAACACAAAGCTGTCTGGAATTCTGTCACTAGTGGAGCACCAGGCGAGCAAGGCCTTTTGGTTTTTGGCACTCAAAGCACCAGTGAAGGGCATGACGAGTGCCGCTATTCGGTTTTTTATGCTCAATGAATATGTGTGTGCTATTTGATTGAAGAAAACTAAGGTCTAAAAGTGAGATATAGTGATGCTATACCTATTCCTCGGTTGCATTTATGCAAAATGTTCTTTTGCAATGGAATTGTCATACTATAGTTTTTGACTCTTTATATCATCAAATGATTCAAATCCTGTACTTTTAGTTCATGTTTTTTATTTTGGAAAAATAATTGGTTAGTCTCGGCTAATTGGAGACAATAAGTATGCTAAGCGTAACTCTATAATCGAGACATCTCGTTTGTGCCATCATTATATGTCTGGATACTGATATTCGATTCGATTATCCTTTTCAGTAGGTATGACAGTTGGCATCATAGATGTTATTGTATATATGAAATGCGCATATAAGGTATAGGTTTGAGTTTTTATAAAATGTTCTTTGTATCGGTATTGTATATAATTTTGTTACAAGCATTTGGAAACCTTATACATTGGATTCATGATACATGTGTAACTTCAGTTTTACATTAATTCATTGAGGTTTTAGCTTATGCTTATTTGTTTCATGTTTTCAGGTGATGAAGCTTGAGAAAGGATCAAGTTTTGCAATATGTTCATAATGTATACAAGACTACTTTAACTTAATGTATAGTTGTGTTAAATATTTTGGACTGTTATATATGTATAAAGCAGTTAACTTTTGAGTTATATCATAAGATGTATAAGATGTCGTCTTTCGTACTTGTATGGAGATGAGCCATGTATGATGAAGAAAAATCATTGCATTCGACTTAAGCACTTGCTATAATGGCAATATTAATGCCTAGATTGTTTTTGCAAAATCTACAATGTTGTATGAATCTAAATAACTAGGGATGTAAGAAAAACTGGCTTCCCCGAAATGCCCAACCAAGCCGGCCAGAAAAACTAAGCTTTGGTCAGTTTATTGGAAATAGTATGTGACTTCGGTGTTCTAACTAACATTTTCTTCTTTGAACGGTTCGGTATCGGAGGTAATAAAAATTAAACTCAACAAAACCGAACCGGACTGAGCTCATCTGAGCTGTCCAGTTGTTTTAGGGATATCAATCCCAGCCGTCCACTGGAGGGCATTAATCTTCTAACCTCTATCATTCTCAGCTCCCTCATATCATCATCCAGCCTACCCCAAATCTCGCCCCTCTAGTCCTCTTTCTTGATCATCATCATAAAAAATTCATACACCCACCATCTATGAGAGTAACGATACTAAGATGACGACGAGAATGGAAGATTAGTTTTCAACTTTTTTTTATTGTCTTTTAGGATGATTTTGTTCTCTCTTCTTTCTTTCTCTCTCCCTCTCTCCTCTCCCCGCTCTCCTCTCTCAGGTTTAATTTTGTATGTTCTGTTCTTGTTGTTCTCCTTTTGAAGTCTTGCTGTTCAATCCTTGGACCTTGTTGTTCTTGCTATTCTTCTCAGTCAATATTCTTGTTTGAAGGATGAATTATGATATTTTAGTTTTAACTGAAACCGAGAAAAACTAAGAAAACCGGGCAACACAAAATCAGTTGGTCAGTTCGGTTGTACTACCCTCAACGATCTGGTCAGTTGAGCATAAAGGCAAAACCGAATCATCAGTTTGGTGTGAATTTGTCTTCCTAAGCAGACCGAACCGAGCCGATTACATCCCTGTAACTAACAAGTTTAATAAGTATGCATGCTTTGACTAAGATAAATTAGGAGATCTATAGACTTTTGTAGTTAGGCCTTTGGTAGTCAAATAACTACTGGCCGGTTCAACCTTATTCCATTGGGGTTTGTGCTAGGGGGTCGTGACAGCCTGACTTAACTGAACTGTGGTCGTGCTTGATGTTGTGTCTTTCGCTTAAGCTTTAGGAGACCTTTAGCTCCTTTGTATGCCTTGAGCCTTTAACAACTAAGGTTTCAGATGATTTCACAAATGTATCTTGTTGTATCTTGGGGGAATGTCTGCCTTGATTGTAAATATGAGTTTCTTCATCTGATTATGTTATTTGTGGATGTGGTGGGGGGGATGGATTACACAAATGTACGACAGTGAAATGTCATGTAGCTATTTCATTTTGAGAAAAGGGTGAGTTTTGACTTCACATTGTATTTGATAGAAATGCAAGTTCAAGAACATATGAATAATTGCTTAAGACTTCATTTTTGCAGCATATGGTAAATCATTGGATGTCAACTTATATTTGCAATTAAAGTTACATAGTATAAAATGGAAGAGATCAAGTGTTCCTTTTTGTTTACATTTCTGTCTCGTTAGATGCATAATGCATACCATAACAAGCATCACTTGTTTAGTATTGGTTTTTTTTTTTTTAGTCTAGTAGTTAAAATCTTACTTGAGGCATTGAATTAAATCTTATTTCACAGGAGTTCCCAATGCACTTCGCTTATATATAGGTTCTGCCCATGCGGAAAACAAACTTCTCCATGTGTGGTGGACAGGTGTTTTCATTAGAATATATGATTACAACAATCTTCCTTGCATGCCTTGTTCCTTTGTCCCTGACCGCTTTGACATTGGATTGAATAGTCTTAGACTATGGATATTTGAAATACTTGGTGCTTAATCTCCCCGTTTGCTATGGGTAGGTAGCTTTGCAAAGGAAAAATACTGATAATGGGTGAATTTTTTTTCGAAAAGAAAGGTGCGTTGTCTGTGGGCTCGTAAAAGATAAAGATTAGCATGTAACTTGAAGACCAAACCTTTTATTCAGCAGATACCTTACCGTTTGATTTTTTATCAGGTTGTGGAATGCATTTTTTTGGTTCATCTTATTACCTCTCCTATTGACCTTATTTGTATGCAATAATATTAGCCATATACTAATGCCTTTGATCATGAGGCTTTTTGTCACCCTCATGAAACAGGAAAAGCTTGTGCCCTGCTCTGAAATTACGGATACGATGGGTCTTATTTATGGAATGGTTCCACGAAATGAAGCTTTTCCCCTTCTGATAGAGTTTGCAACTCTATTAAATTTGCGTTTCAGTCCTGGAGTATTTGGTGGTTCATTTGTTAACTAGACATGGACACTGCCTAGTGTGATCCCCGTTAGTTGAAGACTCAAATGCGCTAAGAAGGCTAAAATTGGAAGCAATCCAAAACTTGACATTATTTCATGAAAGTGGCCGCTCTCATAGTCGGACCATCATTGTCATGCACAACTCTTTCTTTTATAATTTATATTATTAAGGGTTTATCTTATACAATGGTCAAGCCGATTCTTCAATGGATCTTGAACTCTTATGATTTTAATGCCTAAAATCTCTATTTTGGACATCAAGGTTTTGACTGAGCTAAAATTTCTGTCTTGCATTTGAGGGACAACATGGTTGATGGCTGCAGCCAAATCTATATCTTCAGTTGCTGTTTTGATTATTTCTGGTTAATCATAATTGAAAGGGGTTACTGAAATTTGAGAAAATGATCGTGACGGCTGTAACATTATATCCTTGGCAAAATAGTAAATAATGACAGTATGCTTAGAATGTGTTAAAAGTTTCCTTTATTTTGTTTTTGTCTCGATACCTCTATTGATGTTATATGAGGTGTTAATGGTTACTCGTAGCATTTGGAAAATCATCACAAATAACTTCAGGCTGGCATAGAAAGTTGTTAAATAATATCTTCTCCTTGTCTAGGAAGTAATCTATTCCTGATTATTATGGAGCCCTTTTGGTATGTATAGGATAAAGAGTTCCTGTTGTGTTTCCTGATCTGCACTAGAATGTTGGATAGTGTGGAATTTTCATGAATGTGTTGGTGAGTGGAAAGAATGCTTTGGCAACCTCATCCACTGAAGAGACAGCTATGAAGGAGTGAGAAATTGTCTATGGACCATGGTTTATAGTAGAGGTTATGGTAGTTTATGTTACATGGATTCGGTTAGAACGACTTGGGTAACAGTGTTGGGTATAGGTATGTGTTGAAGTGTGAAATTGATCTACTTTTGATAAACGAGGAAATGAAAACACGATGAAATATTAGTTTCGTAATATATTGCTTTTAGTGTTTTAACTTTTAAGGTAAAATGGTGTTTGAAGGTGCCACGGACCATTTCAAACATAATATGAGTTTTTATATAGTTATAAAAGTATACTTGTATTACTAAATATGTTTGTACACTTTTTCTACTTCCTTATTCAAGTTACGAGTGGACAACTTCGGTGCTACATACATTTAAAAGAGTAATTAAGAGTTCATATAACATAGTGGTGTTAGGGTGATGGTATTGTAATTTTAATCTTGTTTGGTTATTTGCAATTATTTAATTATGTATTGTATTAGTATTTATAATTCTTTAGACAGTTGCCTAGCAAGTATTTGCATATCCTAACCTAGTATCCTCGTTCTGTTGTTCATTCTTGTTTTGAAATTATAATATGAGGTTCTTCTCTGATGTTCAACATGTACTGAAGCCCGCAATTGAATTTTCCGCTCAGCAACTACGGTGGAATGGTGTTATGTGGGTTTTATATCTTTTGCGGTCATTGGCATTTACGTACAATATTAATAAAACCTTAATGGATGCATGATGACTAGAATACTGGTTGTTTTCAGGGCAGTCAATTAGCTTCACCGAAGTAGTTTTTGAGTGGTTGATGCCATGACAGGTAAGCATTGACGCAGCATTATGTCATTTTTTATGTGGTGTTTTTGTCTAATTGTGTAGCGAAATATATTTTGGATAGGACAATGGTCGTCTATCTCTGTTGGGTAAGTAAAACACAAAGGTGACTCACAAGCTGCATTGATGTTTTTCATTTGTCAAAAGTTTCACGTAATGACAAGTGATATTTCATGAATACTCTATAATTTTTCATGCATTGGTAATCTCTCTGCCATTTTCTTGTGTTTTTACCTTTGGATGTTGTGCGTGTTTGGTATTATTAAAATTAATAGTTTATGAATTATAACTTATAGCAGAAATTGTAAGTGCTTAATAAACATGTTAGCTTATAGTTAAAATAGAAAAAAAAATTATAACTTGTAACATAAATTGTAAGCGAGTAGGAAAAAAATTGACTTAATGATAAAATTAATAGTAGAAAGTTAAAAATTAAACCAATAACTTTTGGCAAACACCCCGTTACCCTTATCCCCTTGTGTTTTTACTTTTTGGATGTTGCCCTCACCCTCTTTCTTATGTTTATACTTTTGAATGTAACCCTTACCCCGCTTTATGGCCCTATCCCTATGGTTGAGATGCATTTAAGGCATGGCATTTGATTGACAAACTAAGTTTATAAAATCTCTTCTATCAATGCAGACGGTGTAAATCCTCTCCTCTTCACACCTGCGGTTGGTATTAAACGATTGCAGTCATATGACTTGATCATATTTATTCAAAAATAATTAATAGTTTGTTTTGAAAATTATAGTTGCAGTTAATTTTTTAAAATATATATAAATGTATTTTTGATTATGCAGCTACAGATCAGCAATTCCATTCGAAGTGGCATAATTACATCATTTAGTCTAATGGATCTCACATGAATTCTATCAATAATTATAATAGTGAATGTGCAACATCAAAATTGATGAACTAAAATGTTAAAATAAAATAAGAAATATAGCATTATATTATTTATATCTGCTGAAATACTGTGGTGGTTTTGTCTCTGTGGTCTCAAGGAATTTGGCCAATTGGCTTTGGCTTACTTACAGGCACAGCAGCTGTTGCAATTAATTTTGCCGTCTCCGCTGAAAGGTATGTTACTGTAAATGGGAAGATTTTATATACTACTCTACTAATAATAATATCAAGATTCGGCGCCTTGGTGGTAGCCTCTTCCTCTTGTTGGGCCACCAATATATGGTCCTCCCCTTCCCCCCTGCCCCTGGGCTGGGGGTGTGTAAAAACAATAATAATAATAATAATAATAATAATAATAATAATATACAAAGGGAAAATCTTGCATTTGCGATTTGCGTTTGGTGGTGCAGAAGGTTTGGGAAAAACAGTGTTGTGGTGAGTAAATTTCTAAATGAACAACTACTGCAATGAAAACAGCTTAAAATATTGAATTTTTATGGCAGTAATTTTAATTCCAAAACCCTCAACGGTTAGTAGTTAGTTATTCCCTACTTTGGGAGTACTTTTTATGAATTGTGTTATATTAAATTATATTATGAAAAATATTTTGTATGCGACAATGTTGACCTATTTTTATTGAATAAGTAAACGATAAAAATAACCAACTTAAATATGTATTTTTTTTAAAATACAACATAGACATAATACTTTAAAATTACTACTTAATAATTTCACCTCAAGGAGGCGGCAGGTGGGATCCAACCAGGGGAGAGTGCTGCGCCCCTAGAGGGCACAGTTTTTGAATAATTTTTTATGATTTGATCCGTTCATTATGTAGAACTCGTCGAGTTTGTTTAACATGTAAAAATTTAGATTTATCCGATATCGGTAGCTAAGTGATTGGATATGATCTCTTAATGTTGTTTTATAATTAAATAAATATAAATTATAATTTTAAACAAAATATTATTAACCAAATGTTAATTAATCATATATTTACATGTATCCGATGAATCAGAATTTTAATTTGCAAAACAAGCTTGATGAGTACTATATAATGAACGGATCAGATCAAAAAAAATATGTTAAAAAATAATACATTTTAAAGGCACAACACGGCTTCTTATTCCTTAAGCGCAGCACACTTTCCGGTCCGGTGGGATCATACCTCCAACCGCCATAATCCAACACCCAACGGCCACCACTGACTCACTTCGTAACTGGCCAAACCCAAATTCATTTCCTATCCATCAATCCCAATTTCATTTCCTATTCATCAACCCCCCCCACCCACCCCCATTTCCGTATGTGCCCGTCTCTTCCTTTACTACCCACGGACCACTTCTATTGCCCCCTTCCTCCGACATTTCCCTCACCCTCTTCAAAACCTATTGCTACCTCCCTCATTCAAACGTTTCCTGCGATTCCTAACCAAACCACTATTTATCATAAATAAATATATGTGAAGTGAAATCTTATATTGTACAAATAAAAAAGTAATGTCTAATATATAAATAATTAGTTATTTATGGAGTGTTTTTTTAAATAGGTGTATTTTTTTCATTCAAATTAATTAATCAATCATCTCCACTTCAACAAATCGATCATAGACTTTATCTAGGAATAGTAGTAGTCCAACTTAAATTTTAAGAATAGCATAATATAGATTGTTTTTAAAAAATTCTCAAAAGGGGATGTTCAACATTTGTCAAGTAATCGTGAATGAGTGATAATATTTCTTTCTTGTATCTTTATTTTTATTAGTTTTCACTATTTATTTCTTATCTCTATTTTTTTATTTGTCTGATTGTTTTCATATCCAATGAAGTTTTGAAACATAACATTGAATTGCAACACAATCAGTTGATATAGTTCTCTCTGATCTCGGCGAAAGATTTATTTTATTGGGTAACAATATTAGAGTGCTAATACTGGTAAATAAAAAATATTGAAGATATTTTTTGTCTTTTACATACCCAACAAAGTAACTACTATTGTAATATATTTTTTGTTACATAATTAAATAAAATCACTACGTAAATAATGACATAGTGGTATGGGAACATCGAGCAGCATGAAAAAGATTGATATGGCTAAGACCGCCGAGCAGCGTGGAAAAGAAAAAGATTGATACTGTCAACAAAAATATTTAAATATATATACTAGCGCCTGAGCACACGCGTTACGTGTGAAACTCAAATTATTTTTTAAAATAACTTACACATACAACATAAATAATTATCAAACATGGAAGTGATCTGGTAACTCTATTTCAGATTGGTGCGCAAAACTACCTAAAGATAACCAATTTGAATTGAAATGAAAAATGAAAAAGATACATGTTAATAAGTTATCTTGTCGAGAGAGGGAGGTTAATAGGTTATCTTGTAGGGAAAGAGAGAGTAAGCAGTTATAGACAGTTTTTTTTGTACAGAGAGAGAGAGAGAGTTTGTGCGGACGGTTGGAAGTAATTTAGGAAATAAAAAGAACTTATACAGCTTTAATATTGAAAAATACTAAATGAGTATTCTCTATTTATTAAATAGTATATATATATATAGATCTTAGGCCAAGTTTAATATAATTCTAACACACTCCCAGTTTCTTTATTTGGCATTCTATTACAGCCATCCAAACTTTGGCCTAAGAGAAAATAAACATGAAGTTATGAAGGCAAACTTATTTTATTATTAACGAGAGGATACCCCTCCCAATAGGCCCTATCTAGTAGCTACTAGCTACCTATTTTATATTTAACCATCAAAGCTCATCTTGAGCATTAGCTTCTCCTTCATTATCACAAAAACTCTTCTTCACTTTCTCAGCCGTCTTCTGCGCCATCTTGCCGGCTAATTTTGCCGCTAATTTAACAGATTCTTCGACTGCAGTTTTGCGCTTTCCTAAGCTCCTTGCCACAGTTTCTTTCACTTTTTCTCCACCATTCGCCTCCGCTCCCTCGGCCTCGCTTCCCCTAAAACTAATCCACTAACACACTTTTAATTATCATATTTATCCTTCCAGCTTCCTTATAGGAAACAGATAGAGAGAGAATTTTAGGGAGGGATTTTAACTCTAAATTGGGAGGAAAGAAGTGAGCCTGAACTCGATTGATCAACGTTTTATCCTTGTTCCAGTAGCTTGTGGTCGGTGTTTGGAATAATAATAATGTGGAGAGAGGGACATAGGTTTTCTTTTCGAGAACCTCCACGTTGTTTTGATCATCCTGAGCCTGATCTTCATCTCCATTTCCATATATATATATATATATATATATATATATATATAGAGAGAGAGAGAGAGAGAGAGAGAGAGAGAGAGAGAGACGATGAACAAGCTGATCAGAACCATCACCATCACCATCACCATGCCGCTTCTTCTAATTTTGTTATTCATTGATGCTTCTAAATTCGGAGGATTAAGCGGCGGAAGAAGGAAGAAAAAGAAGAATAAGAAGTGCAGATATATTTTGAATTAACAATTGTGAATTATGTCGATGGAATATAGAGGGTGCGAGCGGTGTAGCGAGTCTAGTGACTAGAGGCGTGGGAGGGAGAAAGGAAGGGTCTCCGATGGCGGACACGTTGGGTTACAATTACTTGCGTAGTTGATTATTTAAATTTGCTTATTTTTGTTTTTAATAAAAAAAAGTTATCATAAAATTAAATTATTATTATACTTTTTTACGCATGTTAAAAAAGTAAAAAAAAAAATTAAATCAAAATTTTTAAAAATTAAATTAAAAAATTAAATTTTATATTATTTATTTTGGTCGTTAGTAAATTTTTTTTATCTTTTAATTAATTTTTATTAAATATTTATTTTAAATACAAAAATAAATAAAATTTTGGACATTTGACATTTAACCCAAATGGAGCAATTATTATGTGGGCAGGAAACACTATGTGAGAATTTAAATGTAGTCTGTTTGATTAATATTAATATATATATGTTAGGTACTTTTTAAAGATAAGATGATATAATAACCTATAATAACCCTGGCCCATATTATACTATTACTTTTAAAATTTAAAAATACATGTTTTACACGTATTTAGTGGACGAATCACTCTAGCATTTTGATGTGTTATTTTTCACTCTACGAACAACTTATTAAACTATTTATACTTTTTTAAAATGAGTATATATTATTGCTATATAATAATTCTTATTTATTTTCTAAATTTATAAGTACATAATTTGCTACTTGTGTAAATTAAACACGTTACATCAATATATAGCTGTAAAGTTTTTTACTACCGAATAACTCCTGATAATAGGGAAAACGACAACGGATCGGAACGTGGCTTGAGCGTATGGTTGGCGTTGGCG
>JAOTRH010061438.1:0-51336 GCA_034768845.1 Heliamphora exappendiculata
ATTTTGATTCATTAGAGGGTGCGATCTTATATGGGTTTATATTCTCGGTGAGTTGGATAGCGGTATTATTTATATGGAAGATATTAATTATTGACGAAATTCACATCTTGAAAGATCGGAATTGACGATACTCTCTTAAGGTAGCTTATAAGTTTTGACCAGACCAAACCCTGCAGGTGAATTTAATTATACAGCGGTCAAATAAGTTAAGCAGAAGGGTTTAAGGAATATTAAGATACCGATTAAATTAAATTGTCTGTAATTAAATTTAATTGACAGGTAACGAGAATCTTAACGTGGGGAGAAATAGTAAGTATTTAATAACAGAAGCTAATGCTATACGGTCTTGAGATTATGGGTCAGAATGAAATTATAATTTTTTAGTGGTATGAATTGTAATTGAGTGTTTTATAGAAATTACAGAAACTGCTGTTAGTTTTTCATAATTGCAGATATCGCTATGAGATTTGTGGTCCGACTTTTTCTCTCCCCGGGGTTATTTTGTGTTAATTTTCTGATGTATACGAGACTGATATGATATATCAGTATATATCAGATAGTATCAGAAAAGTCTGATGCAATCAAAACACTGAATCAAAGGCGAACAGAGATTGAAACGCCTGACTCTCTAAGGGAGACTGAAACACTTTAGTGTTTCACTTGAATCATAAAATCGGAATATAAGCATATCGTGATTATATATATAAGAAATGCGTGAATGATTGCATATATGTTTTATTTATCCTGTTAATTTAATTAATTAGAAAATTTGATTTTAATTAAAATATTTTGTAATGAAAAATAAAATAAAATATTTTATTTAATTAATTTTAATTAAATAAAATTTTTTTAGATATTTTATTTTTACAAAATATCACGTTAAGATGATTTTTTATAAATCGAATATCTTCGAAAAACGTAAAAATTAATTCTAAATTTTGAATTAATTAAATAAATAAAATGTTTAATCAAAATAAATTATTAATTTTTAAAAAATGTGGAATGAAAAATAAAATAAATAAATGCCTTTAATCACTACCTTAGCTAAAAAGGTAGAGGAAAAATTGTGTATTTATTAAATTTTATTTGTTACGCATTTAAATACGAAGAGATGGTTTGATAAACTAGAATCTTTGGAATCATGTATACAAAAAGATGTTGATTCCTTTAGATCGTCTGGTTTTCAAAACTAATAAACTTATTTTAATTAAACGAATTTTTATAATCTTAAATAATGTTTTAAAAATTTAAGTGGGAGAAAAAATTTATTCACAGATAAATTCTGGGTCTCTATCACCAGTTTATAGGCGATGCAATTAAATCCCGTGTGTCGGCAGTAAGACCTTCCTCCCCAACGGACAGATTAATTGCGGTATCGCCAGTACAAACCTCATTTAGGGATAATTGTAGATAATTGTTAGTACGGATCACTTCTCCACCTGAAGGGTTCATTGCGAAGCAATTAATTTGAAATTATGTGATGGTTAACACTTAGTTTTCTATAATAGTATCCTCTCAATCTGAGTCACTGCTATTATATACTAGACCGAAGTTATGTCATCTATTTAATTCACTTGGCATGGTCAGCTGCCTAGGTAGTAAAATTAAAAGGAATTGACATGTCTTGTCTTATGAAGAATAGTAGACGTTCTTCCATCGAGGCATACTATTCTTAGATTACCAGACTACTGGCGAATTAATTTGAAAATGGTAGAGGAAACCAAATTAACATAAATTTAAAGTTTTGCTCATCATAATTAACGATTTTTTTAATTATGTGATTCTCAAGATTAAAATGGCTTTGACCCACTCGCTTTAATACTCAAAAAAAACAAACTAACGAGGCTAAATTTTGTTGACTGAAAATGTAACTTGGATATAGTTTTAACTACAAATGATATTCCTTTAATACTAGAAAATGTGTTTGTTTCTGAAAAGATTCTTCCTCTAGACCGAAAGGTATGAAGAAGAAAAAATTTCAGAAACAGAGAGACACGATTTTCAGGATAGTTAGTAGGCTACGAACTGGTGTGAAAAAGTCAAAACACGAATGTTTTCACTGCAACTAGACCCGGTATTAGAAAAAGCTATGTCCAGTATTTCTCAAATGCCAGAACAAATGGGGTAATTTCTATTCAGTAGTTGTGAAAACATGTTTAGCAGTATTATCTACCGTTACTTGGTGTGTAGATACGGGAACCACTAATCATGTCTGTAATTCATTGCAGAGGTTCCAGAAAATCCGATAACTTAGTGATGGAGAGATTTACCTATATTGGGCAATAATACAAAGGTAACAGTAGTTGCAATAGGTGTGACGCCCCGTCCTTCGGGCACGTCAGGACATACATAAATATAAATAAATGGATATTCTAGCCATTTATTCATATTTACATGTATTAATTATTACGTCATAAAGGAGTTCTGAACCATTCAAAATTACATAACTATTATAGTTTAACCAAGAAATTTCAAAAAATACACTAAGCACGAGAAAACTGAATATAAAAACGAAAGCTGAGGTCTCGACTCCTCAGAATGCATCAGCACGATCCACGTGCTCTTGGAACTCACTCTGTTCTTCAAACTCTTCTTTTTCCTTCGGGATGACTTCCTCTAAGAACTCCTCCCCACCTGTGGCACGAATGCCATGAGCCAAGACCCATAAGCAAAACACTCTAACCTTCTAACTAATTTCACAGCACAAAATTCACCGCAACACATAGCATATAACACCCAAAAAAATTTATAGTCAAGGAGATAGATAAATTTATGACAGGATAACATATAAGTCAATAAGCATGCGTATATGAGAGATGTCGCGTATGCAATGCAGATACCCAACCCAACATGCACCCGGATTATAATAGAAATTCCACACCGGGAATCACCAGAGTAGACTTTTATGGGTATTTGATCACCTAAGTCATCATTGCGTCTCATTTCGAATAGTAACCACATCACCTGGCGTCATGCCATTGCTGTTTTACTCAATTGCAATGGCATGGGGTCTGCGCCATACTTCAGGCCAACAATATTCAACAAACCATTTCAAACACTGGGGACACGCTCTTGGTGTATAAACTAATTCTATAACACCGGGGGCACGCCTAGGGTGTACAAGGAAAATTCATCCCAAGCAGTTTATCCCACCTTAAGACTCGTGATGCATTCGCCGGTGTCAACCCAAAAGTTCAAGCTATCGAAATCAGAATACTAATGACGAACTCATGGTGCCCAATAATATCCGTAAACCATTTCAAACACCGGGGACACGGCTAGGGTGTATAAACTAACTTTGTAACATCGGGGACACGCCCAGGGTGCACGCGAAGAATTCATCACAAAATATTCTCGAAAATGACAACCAATAACGCCCTAGACTTAGAATCAAGAATAACAATCTCAATACTGCCCATCCCAACAACCGTTTGCATGGATGGACTCCAATATGCCAGGATGCAAGTGACAATGGTAATAATGTATGGTATGGATCTCAAATACAACCATCTATAGCATGGCATCAACTAGCATGACAAGATTCGTAGTATAACATGCAAAATATAAGGTACAAGTATGTGCAGCACAAACTACAATTCTCAAAATATGATTCAAACATGATAGCATGAGTTCTAAATCATCATACATTCACTTATAAGCACTAATCAAGTAATTTAAATCAAACATCATACAAAAACTCGGGTCTCATAGTGAAGAGTACTTAAACATACACTTAACAATTTTTTTGGGGCCAAAAGTCAAGTATTAAATTAAAAGGGACAACAAAGTTTTAGGATATCTAGACTTGAAATCAAGTTATAATTTTTATACACCATTTAAATAAAAATATTTATTACAACTCTTATGTTTAATACCACGGTTAAATCCTAAGGAAAATGGGTGAACAATTCATACTTAGCAAACACGGTTCAGCATTTTTCTCAAGATTTTACCAAAATTATGCTTATGTTGGTCTCAGCTTTGAGGTATCAAATTAAGTCCAAATGAGCCCATTTTTTAGTATGTTCTAGTTCAGCAAGTCCTCTACAAGTTTCATGTTTATATCTAAGGGTAGTTGCTTGAAACATGTTAGACTTTTTGGTCATTTTAAAAAGTAGGTTCTGTCAGCCGCAAAAACTCAGCAGAGCCGATTTTCGACAGAGGGTTTGAAACGATTTTAGGATATCATCCCGAGGCTTTAATGTCTGATTTTTGGGCAAAAAGTACTTCAATATGTTAGTTACAATGTTCATGTAGATTATTTGTGGAATAGGTCACTAAAAATAGGAGTTTTAAGCTATATAAAAATATGTAACAGAATATTCATTGGGAGCTAAAACTCATCAAAGACTTTCAAAGGGGTTTTGACCTATCAAAACTCAATATATTGTTCTCATTTTTGGTGGGTAGATAGATATATATGTTATCTACAACTTTCATATTTTTACCAAAGTTCGGATCTCATTTTAAAATAGGGTTTCCAAATCGGTAGTGTTGACTGGACATAAAGAACATGCTTAGATCAATTTTTTACATTGAGTTATGGCATTTCAAATCTCAAGGCAGAAATATTAAAGTTCTAAAAAATTAATCCTCTTAGGGTTTAAGTCTTCTACTTATGTCATGTCAAGTTTTTGTTCTATTTCTTTGCATACTTGTATTTTAGACTTTAATATCAAGGCTCTAAAACACTTAGAAGTCATCAAACTCAAAGATAACAATATACAACAACATCTCATATCACCCATAAACATAACAGCCCCAAAATTTTCAACTTCGACGCCTTTTCGGTTTGATTTTGGCTCTGGATTCTTAGAATGTTTAAAGGGATGTGTTTGGGGTTATTTTAAGGGATATTAGACATAAGATTTAGAGATTTTACTTACATGCTTGGGAGATCAAAAGATGGTAAAAAACTAATAGGACTTGGCTTTTGGAACCATGGTCTCTAAAAACTTCTTCATTGGATCCCTTCTTCTTCTTCTTCTTTCTTCTCTCAAACTTCCATGGACCCTCAAGAACACTCAAAATCTAGTCTTTCTCCCTCTCTCTCTCTCTCCACCAAAATATTAAGGGGCAAGAGGGTGTTTGGGCTTAGTTTAAATAGAAAGAGTTAGGGAACAAAATAATTAATACTTTTATACTTTCTCTTTTCTTCACATGGGCTTGTTTACTTTAGTTCAAGCTTTGGGGGGACCAAATCAGATTTGGGAAAGCTAAAATACAGCTAGGGTCAGTTTGGGAGGATAAAAATTTGATCTCCCATCAATCAAGAGATTTTTCTTGATTTTCGAGCTTCTTTGTGCAAGAAAATGCATCAAAAGTTAATTTGACGTATCTTTTTAGTGTATTTTTCTACTGAAACCTATTATTTTAGTATGCTTATGAGAATTATAGTATTTTCATATATTATCATAGTTTTCATAGCAATTGATTAAATAGATGTAGTCTTTTATGTTAAATTAAGCTATTTTGGTAATATGTGACTTTTTGACTTATTTTGTTGTATATGAACTTCAATAATGATTTGTTTACTTTTGTTGACCTATAAAACTATGTCATTATTTATATTACTTGTTCAATAAGTATTGCATCATCATAATGCTTAATTTAATATCTTTCTCATTATTATAAGCTAAAAACAAAGTAAAAAGTCACTTTTTGGCACTCTTCACAAGTTGGTTGGCCACTAAGGGGTATTTTTGTCATTTTTGATGTTATTTTGGGTTTTTCTACTTAATTGTACTTAAATTCTTGATTTAGGGTATCCATGTGTTAAAATTTAAATTTTTAAGACTTTTTACTGTACTAAGGGTAAAATGGTCATTTTACCATATTTATGAGGATTTTTGATTTTAACACCTTATTTCATGATATTTACTTCATTTAGAATATTGGGAGACTTTTCGGGTGCTAAGATTTTATTGCCTGAGTTTTAGACCTTGTTGGGGTTTCTGAGCTGAACATAGGGTTTTCGATTCGAGTTAGTGTTCAGAACTTCTTCTGTGTTCTATGGTCTTATGGACTATCCATCACTAACGGTCTCGTGAATTATCCATCACTAACACTAGGGTTTGGGCTGGGTCTTCACACGGATCGTTATTAATCGGGTTATCAAAACTAGGGTTTGAACCGAGTCGTTACAATAGGAGATGCCACTCTCAATTTTGGTAGAGATCAGGTTTTAATATGAAGAGATTGTCTTTAAGTACCTGCCATTAGAATGAACTTAATTTCTATTTTTGGATTGGATGAAGACGGATATTTAATTTATTTTAATAACTCTGTGGCTATTATGGATAATAAACGGATTATCTATTCTGGTACATTTATGGATATTCTTTATATTATTACTCCAATCTCTCCTACACTGTAACTGACTAAAATGAATAACACATCTAATTACCATATAAGAGAAATTTTTTTCTATAATGAACCAAACATTTCTTTGGACTTACGCTTGGGTCATATTAATCTAAAAAAGGATAAACAGGTTGGTAGCAGATGAACTTTTGAGTTCATTGAAAGTGGAGGCACTTATAGTATGTGAATCTTGCTTAGAATGTAAAATGACCAAGAGGCCCTTTTCGGCCAAAGGCTATAGAGCTAAAGAACCATTTGAGCTGGTCCATTATGATGTGTGTGGTCCTATGATAATCCGGCCTAGAGGTGGCTTTGATTGCTTCATCAGTTTCATTGATGACTACTCAAGGTATGGATACATTTACCTGATGATCGGTAAGTTTGAATGCTTTGAGAAATTCAAAGAATTCAAGGCGGAGGCAGAGCAACATTTGGGTAAAAGTATCAAATCACTATGATCCGACCGTAGTGGGGAATACCTCTTTAGAGAGTTTAAGGACTACTTGTTATTAGAGGGGATTATATTCCAGTTGACTTCACGTGGTACTCCGCAGTAGAATGGTGTATCAGAAAGAAGGAATATAACTCTTATGGAAATTGTAAGGTCCATGATGAGTTATTCAGGTTTACCCGATTCATTTTGGGGACTTGCTTTAGAGACAGCAGTTTATATTCTGAACTTGGTACCATCTAAGTCAGTATCTTTTACCAACACAGAATTATGGACCGAATGTAAGCCTAGTCTGAAACACATTCGAATTTGGGGGTGTCCAGCACATGTGCTGAAAGGGAACGCAGGTAAGTTAGAATCGAGAACAGAAGTCTATTTCTTTGTAGGGTATCCCAAGGGAACGAAGGGTACTTTATTTTATAATCCTAACGATTATACGGTCATTGTTAGCACTAATGCCCGATTCTTGGAGAATGATTATATTATGGATCACAGGCCTAAAAGTAATATTGTTCTAGAAGAACTAAGAGGAAATACCAGTAGAATAGAAGAACAAGTCACTGATATCCCATTACCTCGTCGTATTGGGAGGATTTTTGGGACAAGTGTAAATCAAGAACAGGGAGCTGATGCACAGGGTTTTGATTCTGCACAGCGTGTTACTACTAGCACATAGACACAGGTAGCGGCTCGTCGTAGTGGGAGGGTTATTCATCAACCTGACCGGTATATGTTCTTGAGATAGTCTTTTGACAGGATCACGACAGAACTAGATATCGAGTCCTGTAACTACAATGAAGCAGATCTTTAGCAAAGGGCTATGAATTCAAAGATCGAATCTATATATTTCAATCAGGTCTGGGAACTTGTAGAACCACTCGAAGGGATAAAACTCATTGAATCCAAGTGGATCTACAAGAGGAAGAGAGGAGCAGATGGGAAGGTTGAAACCTTTAAAGCTAGGCTTATTGCTAAAGGGTTCACTCAAAAAGAAGGGATCGACTATGAAAAAAACCTTTTTGCCGGTAGCCATGCTTAAGTTTATCTGGATTCTCTTATCCATTGTCACTCATTTCGTTTATGAAATCTGACAAATGGATGTCATGACAACTTTTCTTATTGGAAGTCTTAACGAGTATATCTATATGATACAACTAGATGGATTCATTGCAAATGGCCAAGAACACATGTTGTGTAAGCTTAAGAGATCTATTTATGGACTTAAGCTGTCACGCCCCAAACACTAGGGTCACGCGAAAGCCCACCCAAATAACGTTTGATAAAAATAAGATTTGCAGTTGGAAGACCATCAACTCAAAAATATACACCATTTAGATAAAAATTCCCACAGTTCAACTCTCATAAACAATAAACATGCATTCTCATACATAAATAAGTATATCGCCTCAAGGAGTATAAAACCAGCCTTCTGAAACAGGCATCACATATATACGTACATGTCCAAAACAAAAAAACTACAACTAGTCTTCTGCCACCACAGGAATCTAAGTCAATTCCACGTGCTCACCTGAAAATGTTTTTTAGGAAAATCCCACATTGTGAGCTGAAGCCCAATAGAAAGTAGATAGTAAAGCTGTAAAGTAGACTATGTAATCATATGGTGGGAGCTAGCTCGACCACAAAAGCCAAAAGATTTTTCTCTCAAAACAAAAATCACAAGTTTTCCATCTGAAAACTACCATTTTCATCCTTGAAACTGTGCATATCATCCTAACAGATATCATGCTACAGTTAAGGAAAAGCTGTAAAACATAATGTCCTCCACTCGGGTCACACAGCCGAGGAGAAGAAATAAAATGTAATCCTATGTACACCGACAAAGGTAACAACTATAGACTCCTGCCAATTACCCTTGCTACCATTTAAGGCCTGCTCGGTAATGACAAGTTCTATATGGAGTTACGACAACGAGACCATTAATGAAGGCAACCAAACTACTCAACTTATGGGAACTAGCCTGAAGGTACAGAGCACCTACTGCTTAATTTACGGGATCTGAGCCCGAGGGTACAAAGCACCTACACACATTCAATTTATGGGGACTAATCCAAAGGTACAGAGCACCTACGCTACACACGTTTTTGGACTTACATCGAGGAGCAATGGAAGCCCAACTCAACAATAGCCACTGCCACGGTATATCTATAGATAAACATTTCAAAATTCAACCGTAGTTCAACTACGAAAATTCGTAAAACAGTTTTACATCGCATGTATATAAAACGGATCTAATTCATCAACATAGAGATCTACAAGCATATAACAACATATTTTCAACAAAACTGAGACTCAACCCCAAGGGTTAGTTCCAAACCTCCACAAACATGTTTTTCACAAAAACACCTAATTTTCAAACCTCCTTTTGAAAATCACAGATATCAACACATCCAGATCATGTATAAAGTCGAGAAAAGGCGTAAAACCCACTTTTACCCAAAACTAAGGTTTAAACATGAAAAACCACAAAGTATGCATTTTCTACCCGGTGAAAACACACATAATTACATATAATACCCTTTTAATAGCAGTAGGTCTAGAATCCTACCTCAAAGACCTAAAAGGTCGATGCCTCAAAATCTAACCTCATCGGAATGAGAATCCATCCGGATGGATATGAAGCCCACGTCGCCAACAGCAAGGATCTGCTATCCGACCACGAAAAACTAAGCCCGGGTCCCCTCAAAAGCTAGAGAGAAGGAAAGAAAAGGTGGAGAGAAAGAGATTTGATTGAAAAAGATATTGAATCTCCAAAAAGATATTTGTTCTCTTTATAGATTTTCACGCCCAGGCCCCACCGCTCGAGCACCCAAACACCGCTCGAGCATATCCCTTGCCGACGTAGGCCCTACCACACCACCGCTTGAGCAGTTGTCGCTGGGAGAGAAATTGAAAAAAAGCAACCAAGCCAAACCCCCCGCATGCATAACATGTATAACACCTATACAAAACATGCTGTTTTACAATTGAAAACATAAACCATACACTAAGAGATACATATATGGAAAGAGACACATCAACATATATAAATATCTCAAAAAGAGACGAGTCCGAGTCTCACAACTCTCCCCCTCTTAAGGAATTTTGCTCCCAAAATTTGCTACAAGGTCACGAGGTAAACAGATTTGGGTATCTAGCACGCATCCCAGACTCGAGCTCCCATGTCGCTTCTTCAACCCTGTGATGAAGCCATAGAACCTTGACATAAGCAATTGTTCTCTCCCGCAACACCTGCTCCTTTTTATCAAGAATCCTCACTAGACGCTCCTCATAAGTGGCATCCTCATTAACCCGTAGCTCTGCCCAATCTAACACATGAAAAGGATCAGGCTCATACCTCCGAAGCATAGAAATGTGAAACACATTGTGCATAGATGCTAACTGAGGTGGCAAAGCCAAACGATAAGCGACCTCTCCAACTCTGTCATGGATCTCGAAAGGTCCAATGAAACGCGGCGATAGCTTTCCGCTATGACCAAACCTCTACGTGGCGAGACCTTTAGAAACACGTGATCTCCCACCGCAAACTCCAAAGGTCACCTCCTCTGATCTGCATAACTCTTCTAGCGACTCTGTGCCATCAAAAGGCGTTGGCTTATCACTGTAATCTTCTCTGTCGTCTCCTGCACCATGTCGAGTCCCAAGACTGTGGTCTCTCCCACATCTATCCAGCACACGGGCGATCTACATGGTCTTTCATACAAAGCCTCATACGGTGCCATTCCAATACTTGACTGATAACTGTTGTTGTATGTAAACTCTGCCAATGGTAGATAATTCTCCCATGAACCTCTGAAATCAAGGACACATGCCCTCAACATATCCTCTAGAATCTGTATGGTCCTCTCTGACTGTCCATCTGTTTGGGGGTAAAAAGCAGTACTGAACATCAAGTTCATCCCCAAAGTCTCCTGAAGACTCTGCCAAAAGCGCGATGTGAAGCGCGAATCTCGGTCAGAAACAATAGACACTAGAACTCCATGCAACCGGACTATCTCTCTGACATACAACTAACTCAGTCTCTCCACTAAATCCTTCAGCGGATGGGGAGAAAATGTGTAGACTTTGTCAACCTATCGACCACAACCCCCACGGCGTCATGTTCCCTAGGTGACCGCGAAAGTCCTAACACAAAGTCCATCATGACATTCTCCCACTTCCACTCGGATATAGGTAATGGCTGCAACAGGCCCACCGGTCTCTAGTGTTCCGCCTTCACTTTCTGACAGGTAAGGCACCGACAAACTGGATCACGTCTCTCTTCATTCCTGTCCAACAAAACTATTGACGTAGGTCATGATACATCTTCGTGCCTCTAGGGTCCACTGCAAGGTGAGAATGATGACACTCACGTAGTAGATCAGCTTGGCATAACTTTGGCACAAACAACCTCCCTGCTAATCTGAGACTCATATATGAACCCACAACCCATCCTGCTGTATCCTCTCCACTAGCAACACGATCCCGAATCATCTGAGCCTCCTGATCCGTCTGCTGGACCTCTAGCACATGTGCTATCAATGCTGGTCGAGTAACTACTAAAAATAAAGTGGCACCCATTACTGTCTCTCCGAGATATAGATCAAACTCTGCAATCTCTCCAAGCATGTCCCACTCACGTATAGCCACATAAGATAACGATCTGTGAGATCTCCTATTGAGAGCGTCAACCACTACATTGGCTTTTCATGGATGGTACTGCAAATTGAAATCATAATTCGCCAATAACTCCATCCATCGTCACTGGCGTAAGTTCAGGTCTTTCTACGAAAATAAGTATTTTAAGCTCTTGTGATCAAAGAAAACCTCGAAATGCTCACCATAAAGATAGTGACGCCATGTCTTCAAGGCAAAGCCCATGGTTGCCAACTCCAAATCATGTGTCGGGTAGTTCTTCTCGTGCGTCTTCAGCTGTCGAGAACCATAGGCTACAACTTTTTTGTCCTACATCAGAACACACCCAAGACCATTGTGTGATGCATTGTAGTATACTGTATACCTCAAGCCTCGCTTTGGAATGATCAACACTGGCGCGCTAGTCAGCTTTGTCTTCAGCTCCTGGAATGCTGGCTCACAGGACTCACTCCAAATACACACTACTCCATTTCGCGTCAGATGTATCATCGGTGCTGCAAGTCTCGCAAAATCCTTCACAAACCACCGATAATACCCTACTAAACCCAAAAAATTACGAATCTTAATGACGCTCTTCGGTCGCTCCCAACCAGCCACAGCATCTGTCTTCGATGAATCCACTAATACCCCATCTGACGATATGACGTGTCCCAGAAATCTCACCTCAGACATCCAGAACTCACACTTGTCAAACTTTGCGTATAAGTGATGCTCTCTCAAAATTTGTAGCACGATCCGCAGGTGCCTCCCTAGTGGGTGAGTAGAATAGAATATTATCCACAAGCACCACCACAAAACTATCCAGATACTAATGGAAGATCCGATTCATCAAACTCATGAATGTAGCTGGCGCGTTTGTCAGACCGAACGGCATAATCAGAAACTCGTAGTGACCATAGCGAGTTCGGAAGGGGGTCTTTGCTATGTTCTCATCCCTAATTCTCAATTGGTGGTATCCTGACCTCAAGTCAATCTTCGAAAAATAGCTCGAACCCTTCTGCTGAGCAAACAAATCATATATCCTTGGCATTAGATACTTATTCTTCACTGTCACCTGATTCAGCTTTCGATAGTCGATACACAAATGCAAAGATCCATCCATCTTCTTTGCAAAAAGAGCAGGAGCTCCCCAAGGAGAAGTACTCAAACGTATAAACCCTCTATCTAACAACTTCTGAAGCTGTGTCTTGAGTTCACACAATTCAGCGGGTGCAAAATGATAAGACGGTATAGATATGAAAGCAGCTCTGGGAACTAGATCAATGGAGAACTCTACCTCACAGCTCGGTGGCAACTCAAACAGATCGTCTGGAAAGACATCTGGACAGTCGCAGACCACCGGAGGTAACTCTCTTCGAACCCTAACTTCCTCATCCAACATGAGGGCTGAAAAGAGGAAACCCAGGTTGCCCTGGTTCCGCACAGCACCCGACATTGTTATCAAACCCTCATCTCGGTCTCCCACAAAGCAAAAACAATCTCCCGTCAGTGTACAAATCGTTACCCTCCGTCGATCGCAATCGATAAAGGCACGATAGGTGGTCAACCAATCCATCCCTAGGATGACATCAAATGTGGTCATGTTTAGAATGATAGAGTTGAACTCTAAACAACGATCGGTGACCTCCAACACGTAGGATCTACAGACAAGACTCAACGTCAAGCTCCCACTAACTGGGGTCTCCACACTCAAAGTACTACCCAACTAGTCTATTTTTAACCCCAAAGCAGATGATATAAACGAATGTGATGCTCCCATGTCGATAAGGACACTGGGCCATGATCTGTAGACTAGAAGAGTACCTTTGATCATAGTGGTGGTAGCAGCAACATTAGGCACGACCGATGCTCTGGATGAACTGGGATCTGCAAGAACATAAGCTCTGGCCTGTCCACTGTGGCCCTGAACTGTCGACTATCTGCCCGACTGTACTGAAGCGCCCCCTTCTACAAATCGAGATAGCTAACGTCCCTAAGCGAAAGGAGTAACAAGTGCTCCAGCTGTGCTCCGCATGCTCCCTCCTCTGGGGCAATCTCTACAGACGTGCCCAGGCTGGCCGCACTCAAAACATACCACTGGCCCTCTCCCCTATGCCTGCGACTGCGACTTTGCCTGAACAGGTGTTGAACTCTGGCATTCTGCCACACGGTGCCCTGGCCATTGGCATTTGTGACAAGAAGGCTCTCTATGCTCTAACCTTCCCGTTGAAGCTATAAGAGGCATAAATTTAGAAGGTTGTGGCAGATACAACCCCACCAGGTGAGAACTCGAACCAGATGTCCGTCGATGGTTGTGCTCCTTGCGTCCCTGATCCTATATGCGTCCCCCACCTTACTGACCCCTACTGTCTCTATCTCTGCGCGTCTCATTCAGAGTGTCTTCCACCTTCATGGCCATCTATACCAACTCTGTAAAGACCTGCGCCTGAAATGACGCCACTCTATCTCTGATAGCGGGCCTCAAATCCCTCTCAAACTCCTTCGCACAAAACTCATCAGTGGGCACAATCTCCTGTGCAAATCGAGATAAGCTAGTAAACTCTGCCTCATACTCAATCACTGTCATTATCCCCTGTGTTAGAAAAAGAAAATCCTCTCTGTAGCGATCCCTCAGCGTTGCCAGAAAGTATTTCTCCAAGAATACCTTCGTGAATGCCTCCCAAGTGCCCTCAACTGTAGTCTTGGTGAACTTCCACCACATGTGAGCACTCCCTTTTAGCTGGAAAGCAGCAAACGTAACCCTCAGATCGTCTTCCTCCATCTGAAGCGTGTCTAGAATCTTGGTGACCAGCTCGAGCCACTCAGTGGCTACCGTGGGGTTGGGATCCCCAGAAAATGTAGGAGGGTCCAGACGGCGAAACTCACGCATCGCGACCATCGCCCTTGACTCAGGTACACTCTCTCTTCCCCTAGTGGCCTCAGCTAGTTACCGGATGGAGCTGACCATTTCAAGCAACAGAGCTCCATCACCAACAGGTCCTTGGGGTGCATTAGCATCCCTAACATCTGGGACTGGAACGTCCCTTTGGCCAGAACCACGGCCACGGCCTCAACCTCGGCCTCGTCCTCCCCGCGTAGACATAACGCTAAACAAAAGCAATATAATATGATAAGCATTCAAACAACATGTTATTGCTAACGTAAAAGACATATCATGTATAAGCATGCTAATATATAGCCACTTAAGATCATGTCATCACATCTCACATACCGAGGAGAACCAATAAGAAGGACTTGTCCATCTGGGTAACCGTGGCTTGGGGATTTATGGGTCGAAAACAAAGGGAAGTCAAAAGGTGTTTTAAAAAAATATTTTAACACATTGAAAATCAAATTTTGAAAATTTCTTTTATCAAAAATAGAGTCGCCACTTAGTTTTTGAGAAAAACTAAGAAAAAAAAATAGCCACTGATCTTTAAAATGTTAACCAGAGAAATAGGGTTCGGGGGCTAAGGTACGAATTGGAAAAAGTGTTAGGCACCCCGTTCGCCCATCCATAAGGTTGGCCTCTACAAATCATCATATGTTCTTTAATAGAATTTCTCAAGTGCATGCAACTAAAGAAAATAGAGGTAAAGAGAGAACATCCAAAATCAAATATGAAAAATACATAACGTATGTACATAGCACTCCAAATTATGACAAATAAATGGATTAATTCCTAAATCCTATGACATGCAGTTTCTATCTAAAGGATACATGAAACACACCCGCATGCAATTTGACAAAAAAAATAAACTAAACTAGTATGGTTCAAATGAATAGGCTAAAGATGCTAAAATAATCTAAACATGATTTGCTACAAAATAATTTAAACTACTCTAAACATGCATTTAAAGAAAATAATCAACACATACATAGCATTCATTTAGAAAGAAAAATGAGAACATGATAAGTACTAAAAATAAAAAATGTACAAGAATTCTATGTTTTAAATGCAAGAAAGTCTACTAGCAAAAATAAGTATGTTTTAACAAAAGAGAGTTCAAATATTTAAAAATAAGGAAAAAATTTATAAAAGAAAATTTATACTAAGAGTAAGGAAACAAGAAAATATTTATTGAACTAATGAGAAAGGAAGTTAACTATTTAAATTTTAGAATGGATGAAAAAAAATAAAGAGAAAAGCAAACAATAAGGAAGAAAATTGCATTCAAAGAATGAGAATTAAATTAAAAGACTTTTTATAATTTTTTTTATGGTTAATGAAAATGAAAGAAAGAGAAAAATAAAATAAAGCTATAAGAAAATGAAGAATGAGCCTTATAGGAATAAATACTAACATGAAGGGAAAGAAAACACTAATAAACAGAAAAATAAATTAGCATTAACAAAAAAAAATAAAAATTGGACATTATAAAGAAATTTAAAGCTAGTAATGAAAAAAAAATATTAAAGGAAGAAATTATACTAATATAAAAGAGAAGGAAAAGAAAATAGAAAATAAAAACTAAAAAAAAATATTAAATTAACTAAAAGAAAAGACAGAAAAGATAAATATTAATACAAAAATATTAAACTAATACTTATGAGAAAGAATATGGTGCATAAAAAAAATTAAAACTACATTGCAAATGAAAGAAATAAAAAGAAAGACATTAAACTTATACTTAAAAGAAGGATACATTAAATTGAGATTACTAAAAAAAATGAAGAGAAAAGTTAATAAAGAAAATTAGATTAATGTTAGAAAGATAAAAGAAATTGAAAACAACTATCTAACTTAAATGTGAAATATAGTATTAATTACTACATCCACATAAATGTAAGTGTATTGTTATAACAATTAACAATATTAATTAGTTGTAATTGTAAAAATATTTTAGCACTAGATTGATGAAGTAATAAAAATAAGAAAGAGAAAGACAATGTGCTTAGTGTGAATGTGAAGAAATTAATAATCAAACAATTAAATAGAATAATCAAATTACAGGGAACAAATAAGATTGACTATGTAAATGGAAAGAAAATGTGAATTGAAATTGGAAATTAACCCGATTACTCCAAGAGAGAGAAAACGGAGTTTAGAAAGATCGGGGATCCAAACGTGGTACCTAAATTGTCGGGGAATCCTCAAGTCAGGAATGTGCTTCAATGATCCAATCCTTGGGTAAGGATCCAAGCAAGACTTCAACATCGATCGGAGGTTCGGCAGGGTTTTGGCATCGAGGCTCGGGATTGACCGATATGCCGGCAGAGTCTCTCTCACTCACAATTCGTACTGAAAACATACGCTGGGGTACGGTATTTATAGAATTCTTCAACCAATGAGGTGTTTCTACGTTTTGGGACACGTCAGGCCATTTGGAGTTGGCGGTCGCCATGTTTTTGAAAGTTTCAACAAAGTTCTACGGCGGTCGCCACAATGGAAGTTGGGGGTCGCCATGATGAAAGGTGGCGGTGGCCACTTTTGGCTAGGATTTCTACAAAGTTTTATGGCGGTCGCCACAATGCAAGTTGGCGGTCGCCTGACTTGGGCAGCAAGTTTTGATGGTTTGACAAAATTTTATTGGTTCGAAGGTTCCGGGTTCAAATACCAAGCTTGGATCATTTTTTGAGCATTGTATCGAGGCACTAATTCACCTGTTTTTATCATCGAATTGGCCTAAGATTAGCCGGGGTCAAATTGGGGTGTCTACAGTAGCTCCTTTTTCATATAATTTGCATAGCAGTACGTGAAGCAGGTTATATCAAAGATTCTGAGACAGCAACCATTTGACCGAGCCACCAATCTTAGGCTATAAACATACAAGCATTCATATTATATTGGTCGTACTCGAATTTTCATCGAGCTGCCTACGTACCCCCTTTTGCTAAGGATCATACCAGAACGCAGTTCATGGGGAAAAATGTAAGGATGCAAGATTAAAAATATGATGTATGACAAGTGCAGATATAATGCGAGTCAGTTTAAGGTCATGATGATAACCGACGAGTCAGTTTATGGTCATGAGAAGGACCGATGAGTCAGTTTAGGGTTATGAAGAGAACCGAAGAGTCAGTTTAGGATCATGAGGAGGACCGACGAGTTAGTTTAGGACGAGTTAGTTTAGGGTCATGAGGAGGACCGACGAGTCAGTTTAGGGTCGTGAGGAGGACCGATGAGTCAGTTTAGGGTCCTGATAAGGACCGGTGAGTCAATTTATGGTCATGAGGAGGACCGATGTGGTAAACATCAAATTGATAGGTTAAGTCAGGATTTAAGAATGCGAGACTTAAAGGTAGGTTTATCGGAAACGAGATTTAAAATGATCGGAAGCCAAGCTACAGCTGAAACTTTTTGATTTATCAAGATGAAAGATTGCGAATTAAGAGGTCGAGTTAAAGCCGAAAAAAAATTAAAACGATACACGAGGTAAAAATAATTAAAAGCCAAGTTACGACTTACAATTAAATTTGTCTAAAGAAAATACCAAATTAATATAAGGGTTTAAAACACAAAATTATTTTTGAAATTATTTCTAAACACACAAAAATTTCTTGAAGTATTGTTAAGAAACACCCAAGATTGTATTATTTTTGAAAAGCTCTAAAGATCATTTAGAGAAATATGCACACATAAAAAGAAGAAGAAGAAAATAATTAATTTTTCCAATAAATAAAAAAAATGCATGTAAATAATAAATATAAGCAAAAACATATATAAAAGCCCCAAATAGTCCCTCTCAAAAACCTTAAAACGTCATAATGGCGGTCTGACATGATGTGACTTTTGGCAACCTGGCAGTCGACAATCCCAAACCCTTCTGACATGGCGGCCGCCGGGTATAAACCCTTACGACATGGCATGCGCCATGTGTCGCTTTAGGAAGCTCACGGCCGCCATCATTGGAGTTAGCGACCGCCAACTCCAAATGCGTGCAAGGTTCTTTAAGGCGCTCGAGGTGGCTTATTGGCTCATATTTCACTCTCTCTCTAGCGCTCTGTTCTCTCTCGCTTCTCTCTGATCTTCCTCTTGGTTTCTAGCTTTCCAGCTTTCGTGTCCTTTTCTTTTTGCTATTTTTCTTGCTTTCAAGCCCTCACGCAATGTTTACCTTGCTTTTAGTGATTCCACTCCTCATCATGGCGGGCCAAGGTCATGAGGATGACGACCTTGGGGCACGACGGGGCCCCTATGCTACTGAGGGTTCTTCCATGGGCGTCCCTCCTTCCGGTGGGGGCACTTCCACGCAGCCTACTGCTGCAATGGATGCCCTCGTGCTTGAGGTAGAGCTTGCCTCCCACTGTGTTGCCGAGGAGGCACGAGCAGCTACTGCATCGCAGGCGGCTCCAGATGCTGCTGCTAAGGCTGAGATTGCTGGCTTTTTAGATCCCGATGCTGGCAATGGTCATCCAGCGCCCTTCGAGCCGCACACCTATGCACCATTGCCTCATCGCGTGGTTCTGCGCGGGATGAGACGCTACGAGTCTCCCGATGATGCGATTGCCACCGACATTCTTCTGCAAGAACCTGACCACCACATGTCTCGTCGACGCCCATCGGTAAGTACCCCATCCTTACTTGTTTTAATACTAGAGCATGGAGGATCTCAAACGTAGACGCATGCCTATGATCCCCTATATGATGATATGATGAATGATGATGATGATATTAATGATATATTTTGGTGTATTTGATGAATGATGATGATGACTTGATGGAATTTGATCTTAGCTTCGGCACCTATGCAATGGAGATTAAAACAGTAGGGACGACTAGGATTTTTAAACAACCAATAAAAGGGGCAATTTATTTGAGTGAAAATCACAAAATAAAAGGCTTGTGTTTTTATTGCTATTTTGAGAAAAAATACAAGTCTAGTGGAGAATTTTTGTTTTTATTTTTGGGGTACGAAAACTAAAAGGGTAATCCTTATAAAAAATCGTAAAAATTTCTAAAACTTAGGGTAAAGGAATTTAAGGGGTGCTAAGAAAATTTTCAAAAAGTCCCAGAAAATTTAGAGACAGTTTTCAAACATCCCAGAAATTTAACACTTTTTTTTAGGAAATCTAAAGAATTTAGGAAAACTTTTTAGAAAATCCTAAGAATTTTTAAAAAATTTTTAGAAAATTTAGGAGAAACTTTTAGACAATTAGGAAAATCTTGGAAAAATTTTCAAAAATCCTAGAAAATTTGAGAAAATGTTTAGAAAAACTTAAAAATTTTGAGGAAAATTTTGAGAAAATTCTAGAATTTTAAGAAAATTTAGAAAATTCTAGAAATTTTGAGGAAAATTTTAAGAGAAATCCGAGAAAAGTTTTAAGATAATCCTAAAAATCAGGAAGATTTTTTTATTTTTTTATTTTTATTATTATTGTTTTTTGTTTTTTGTTTTTTTTGTTTTTTTGTTTTTTTGTGTGTGTGTAGAATGATATAAAATGTTAGAGGTTTGCCTGGCATGCCATGGCTTAGGATTCCTAACTTGTTACTAGAGCGTGCAAGACCGGAGGGCCGAACCTAGGATTAAAGTGCCTAGTTTCTTAGGGCTTGAAAGAAATCGAAGGGTCGTCACTTGCACATGAACCTAGGGTTAGGGCACTTAGTTTCCTAGGGCTTTGCCTTCAGATATTTTCTGCACTTTGCTTGCTCGATTTGTTCTTTATATGTTCTCTATCTGTCTTCTTTTACAGGTTGGTCATTATGTCAGGGGCTTCGAAGGTTCTGCCTCCGGGGAACTGTTGGAGTGGTATGATGCCCTCCCTGCTCCAAGACGGGCTTATTTTGATGCCTCCAGCTTTGCTCGATTCATACCCCTGTTGGGTAGGACGAGCAATGATCAGGTATGGCTGACAGCCCTGGCCGAGCGGTGGTGGGATACCACCAACACCTTTCACTTCACTACCTTCGAGGCTACTCTGATGCCTCTGGACTTTGCCCTCATCACCGGCATTCGGGTTGGAGGAGCTCCCATCCCGTTTGATCCGTCTATATCCCAGTCGACTAACGCACTGCTGTATTTCCTCGGAGCGGTCCCTGCTCAGATGGATCGCGACAGAGTCAGATACACCTAGTTCTTCGAGCGGTTCAGACATTTTTAGTGCACCGAGGCCCGTCATTATGAGTGGGTCACCCAAGGCTTTCTTATGTATATGTTTGGTACCTCCTTATTTTCGAACAAGGAGAATACCATTCACTTGCATTACTTGGGCGGCCTGCCTCGTCTTGATCGTGTCGCATAGTATGATTGGGGTGGCACTGCTCTAACCACTCTTTACAGTTTTATGTGGACACTGACCCGGTTCCCTCATGAGCTCAGCATTGGGGGATACTAGAGGGTCTGGGAGGTATGGTTTAGCTTATGTAGTTCTTTATCCATTTTTGTTATCTGTTATTTCTGCTTGCTGGCATCTTCTTCTTTGTAGTTATGGACCTACGAGTCCCTCGGGTTTCATGTCCCGGCGAACTCTGCGCCAGACCCTCTGGTTATTCCCCGTGAAGCCCAGTGGTCCCCTAGGCTGAAGGGAAAGAAAGCCGGAGGGAAGGATCCTGATCGGTTCTGGGTGTCTCTGGATCGGTTGACCCCTCACCAGGTATTTTTACCATTCGATACACTGCTTTCTATATTATACTGCTTATTGCGCTGTTCACTGTACTGCACCACACTGTTCTCCATTCTATTTACTACACTATACTGCATTGCACTGGGCACCACACTGCGTTCCCTAGTCTGACCTATTCTTATATAGTTACATGATCCATGGGCCTGCGTGCCCCAGTTTACTGCTTATTGGGCCTCAGTGCCCCAATTTACATTATATTGCCTTTTATGCATCTTTAGGGCCTTCGTGCCATTTTACTTGCTTTGTTTATCTATTGCATGTTTTTCCTTTATTTTGTTGCTCAAACTACCATGGATGCGTAGTTCCACTATCATAAATCACACAGACTGCAAACACATACCCACCAGGTTTAAACTTGGCAGTCGCCAGAAGATAACATGGCGGCTGCTACATACAAGGAGACTGACATAGCGGTTACTATTTTAAACCTGGCGGTTGCCTAGTCAAAGGGATGATGTCACCGTATTGTGCTTTTTGAGTTGGCGATTGCCGACTCACAAGGTGGCGGTCGCCACATTGATTGTCCTTTTTGTTAAAATTTTGATTTCCTTCCCTTTTCTACCTTATAAATATAGCCCTGGAGGTCCCATTTTCTATTGCTCGAACTCAGATGGCTAATCCCCTTTCTTCATGGATTGAGAAATTCTCTCATATCAAAAATTTGAACTTTGTCCCCTTTGGCCTTAACGCCATTTTCTCATTGAGGACTGTGAAGATTAACAGACCTTTACTAATGACTGCTGCATAACTGTGGGATCCTCAGTCTCATGTCTTTCGATTCGGTTTGAAGAACTCTGCCCCACTGTGGAGGAGTTTGCTGCCATCTTGGACTTGACTCCACTGAGTTTCGTAGTCGTTCCCACTCTTTTTCTCTCTGCTCAGCAGCAGGTGATGCAACTCTGCTGTCTGTCTAAGATGGAGGCTTCTCATCTGACCTCGGGTGATTATCTCGACACTCCATGGCTTATTGAGAGGTTTGATCCTACTAGTGACCTCAGTGATCTAGATGTTCAGCTGCGGCGTCGTTATTCATTTTGCTTTTGCCTCCTTGCCCAGTATCTCCTTGTCCCTCCTGATGGGTGGGTTAGTTGTGCCTTGGTTGACATTGCTGGCCAAATGTGGATGGGGAGAGACTTCGTGCCCCTGGTTTTGGCTGAGACACTGCTGGGATTGGACGCTATTTATCTTGGTGAAACCACCACCTTTGCTGGCAGCCCTTTACTTCTCCAGGTGATCTTAACATCTTCCTCTGTATTAAGTTCTCTGTCATACTGCAAAGCCTTTCCCTTACTATTTTAACTTTTGCTATAGATCTTACTGATGGAGAAGGTGAACCTTGTACAGAAGCCTCCCATTGATAGACGCAATGCAGCTGCTTTCCGTTACTGCCCGCGTTACCAGATATGTGACATTGAGGCATCTTGGCGACAATATCTTTCTTCTCTGACCAGTCCAGACATTACCTGGCAGTGACCTTGGTGGCGGATTCTTGCTATGACTCTGACCACTATGGATCACCCTGACGTTCTGCTGATTGGTCTGTGTCAGACTACTTTCTACTACCCTCATAGGATCATGCAGCAGTTTGGGAGAAGTTAGATCGTATTTCCCAGTATTTGAGGCTGTTTATTTTCCTCTGCACTGTGGGCTCCTTTTCTAACACAGTATCGGGATGCCTGGCCATCTCGCTCATTGATGGAGATGCACGAGTTGTAGTGTCCCGATCTTTCTGCTGAATACAAGACATGGTTGACACAAGATAGGGAGAAGAAAGACAAAGAAGAGGGGAAACAAGCGGCGAAAGGAGGAGGATTTGAGAACCTCTTCTTTGTTTTGAAAAATTTCATAGCTTTTTTTTTATTATTTGTAGAGTTTGGGACTTGCGTGCCCTCCCTTTATTTAAGAACTTTGTAGCTCTGATCAAAGTAATGACAAAACTCCCACTTGATGTTTATGATGGTTTAATTTTATCCATAATCTTAATGACTTTATTACTAGAATTCAAAAAGTTTCGTATTGGTCTTATTCAGATTCAAAGATGGCTAAACACAAAGAATGTGGCCGAACTTCTTGAAAGAAGCTGCCTACGTATCCCTAAAAGGTGAAATCAGGCCTTAACGTAGTTCGGGTTCAGTTTTCACTCGAGTATTGACGCTCTCCTTTTTGTAATGCCCTAACTTTTGCTAAGTTCACCCTTTCGAATTTTTGGTCTTGCGGGCTGCTCTAACTTTTGCCTGAATTGCCTTTGGATTTTTAACTCAGCGAGCTTCTTTTTTTCTTTTTATTTTTACCTCAGGGATAGTATTTTTTGAGTTGATCGAGGTTCATTGGAGTGGAGAACACATTGCCATCCAAGTCCATGATAATGACTGCACTACCGGTCATGATAATTTTGATGAGAAACGGTCCAGACCAATTTGGCTTGAACTTGCCTCTTGGGTCAAAAATAGGAGCTCAGATTTCCTTGAGGACCAAGTCTCCTTCTCTGAGGTCCCGAGTCCTGACCTTCTTATTGAACACTCGGGCTATCCTCCTTTGATAACCTTATACATGAAATTGAGCCTGCAGCCTTCTTTCATCAAACAAGAGCAACTCTTCCATTCGGTTCCTCTGCCACCACTCTTAGTGAGGGGATTTTCACCTCAATGGGGAGTATGGCTTCCATCCCATACACTAGAGAGTATGGCGTTGTTCCTGTTGAGGTTCTGATTGATGTTCGGTACCCCCAAAGTGCGAACGGCAGGTGTTCTGGCCAATCTTTGTGTGAGTTGATTGTCTTTTGCAGGATTTTCTTAATGTTCTTATTTGCTGCCTCGACTGCTCTGTTGGTTTATGGCCGTTATGACGAGGACTTACGAGCCACTATTCGGTGTTCCTCGAAAAGATCCAGAACCTCTCCTTGGAAATGTGAGCCATTATCCGAGATAATTTCATGTTGTACCCCGTATCGGCAAATGATGTTTTGCTTGATAAACTTAGTGACATGGGAGGCCTTCAATACCGAGTAAGAAGCTGCTTCCACCCACTTGGTGAAATAGTCAATGGCCACCAGGATAAACTCATGTCCATTGGATGCCTTCGGGGTTACTCTTCCAATCACGTTAATGCCCCATACTGAGAACGGCCATGGTGATGTCAGGTTATACAACTGAGATGGAGGAACGTGCATAAGGTTTGCGTGAATCTGGCACTTATGACACCTCCGCACGAACTGAATATAATATGTTTCCATTGTCATCCAAAAGTATCCCTATCGTAGGATCTTCTTGGCTAACGTGTAACCACTCATGTGTGGCTCACAGACCTTGGCGTGTATATCTTTTATCAGCTCTTGGCCCTCTTCGGTGTTTACACACTGCTTATTAACCCCAGAATGTCCTCGTTTGTACAGTTTATCACCACAAATGACAAACTGCGTGGATAGTCATCGTATTGCCCTTTTATCCTTTTTGCTGGAAAACGTTGGGTATTCTCCCTTCTCTACGAAGTTCTGAATATCAACGTACCATGGAAGTCCGTCAGTGCTTTCTTCAATAGCGGCTGTTATCTTATATGCCGGCTTCCTCTTCTGCTCAATTATCAAAGGTCTCATTCGAACTCCGGGTGGTATGTCAATCATAGATGCTAGGATGGCCAGTGCATCGGCGAACTTGTTCTGCAGTCTTGGTACATGAGTGAAAATCACTTATTCAAAGCATAGTATCATCTTTTCTAGTTCTTGATGGTATAGAATCAATGTCACGTCCCTGACCTTCCATTCTCCTCTTTCTTGTGAAACTACCAGTGCGGAGTCTCAAATGACTTCTAGCTTCCTTGCCCTTAGTTCTAATGCCGCCTCCAATCCGGTTAGACATGCTTCATATCCGGCCTGATTGTTGGTGACTTCAAAATTGAGCTTTAAAGACAATAGAACATGTGATTCATCAGGAGTGACAAGAAGGACTCCTATTCCATAGCCATATTGATTGGACGCGCCATCAAAATATAGAGTCCATCTGTCATCCCCAACTTTCATTAACAGTTCATCAGGAAATTGGAATTCTATGTCTTCGCTTCCTTCAACAAGTTGGTCAGCCAGAAATTCTGCCACTGCTCTGCCTTTGACTGACTTTCGGGTGATGTATTGGAGATCAAACTCAGATAATAGCAGAAACCATCAAGTCAACCTACCTGTTAGCACCGGCTTTTCGAATATACACTTCAACGGATCCATCCGAGAGACAACGTTCACCGTGAAAGACAACATGTAGTGCCTCAGTTTTTGGGATGCCCAAACCAGAGCCCAACATGTCTTCTCCAACGACGTGTACCGTATTTCTGATCCAGTCATCTTTTGCTTAGGTAGTAGACAGCCTTTTCGATTCCAGTCTCGTCTTCCTGTGCCAGCATACATCCCATAGCCGAGTCGGTCACTGACAAGTAAAGAATTAGTGGCCTGTCAGGTTCGGGAGGAGCTAGAATAGGTGGATTTTGTAGGTACTATCGTACGGCACAAAGGCATCTTGGAATTTTTTATCCCACTCAAACTCAACTCCCTTTTTCAATAGGCGAAAGAGCAGCTCACAGGTAGTTGTCAGCTTTGCAATAAAACGGCTGATGAACTGTATTTTTCCCAGAAAGCCCCTGACTTCCCGCTTGGTCTTTAGAGGAGGCATTTCTAAAATTGCTTTAATCTTTGAAGGGTCGACTTCGATGCCTCGTTGAGTAATCATAAATCCAACCATATTTTCGGCAGTAACTCCGAAGGCACATTTCTGTGGATTGAGTCGCATCTTGTACTTTCAAATCCTCTCTAAGAACTTTTGCAGTACTGTGATGTGACCATCCCGATCCTTAGATTTGACTATCATATCGTCCACGTACACTTCAACCTCCTTATGTATCATGTCATGCAATAAGGTAGTGGCAGTCCATTGATAGGTTACCCCGGCATTTTTTAAGCCAAACGGCATAACACGGTAACACTAAGTGCCCCAAGGCGTGGTGAATGTCATCTTTTCTCTATCTTCAGGATCCATCAGAATTTGGTTGTAGCCGGAGAAGCCATCCATGAACGACAACAAGGCGTGCCCCGCTATACTATCTACCAAGACGTCGATGTGCGGCAGCAAAAAATTATCCTTCGGGCTAGCCTTATTGAGGTCTCGAAAATCCACGTAGACTTGGATACGACCGTCCTTCTTTAAAATTGGCACTATAATAGCTACCCATTTCGGATACTTAGTTACCATCAGGAATCCAGCGTTGATCTGTTCGACAACTTCCTCTTTGATCTTCATAGCCCATTATGGCCGAATCCGTCTTAATTTTTGTTTGACCGATTTAGCATCAGGGTATAGGGGGATGTGGTGCTAGACAATATCAAGATTAATTCTAGGCATATTTTCGTAAGACCATGCAAATACATCTTTGAATTCTTTTAATAAAGTTATTAATTGCTCTTGTTCGATTAAGGATAAAGAGGAATCAATTTGAACATTTAGCGGGTTAGTTTCATTACCCAAATTTATTGACAAAATTTTTTCAATTATTGGTTGGGCACGCATTTTTTCTTTTCTTTTTATTAAAAGTTTTATTTTTTCAGGGATATCCCTGTTGAATTCAAAATCGTCAGAAAGCGTATGAAATAAATCAAACAAAGCAGTGTAACCAAAAACTTCGTTAAGAACAGTGAGAATTACAAACTCAATGGTAAAAGCAGGAAGAGGAGTACCAACAGACGTGCCCTCAATTACAGACTCCAACTCAAACTTGGACTCAGGATAGACGACCTGTACATCAGAAGACTCGATGGGCCAATTTTTTACTTCCTTTGCGACTGCATCGACAATAAGTTTGGTGCAATCTGCCGGTACGCTAAAGCCCATCATGAAACAGTCCGATTTAGTTATACGCAGCTGAGTTATCTTCTCGTTGAACAGCATTCCCAGGTCGGTTCCGTCGAGTCTGTCAGCCCAATCTTCTTTCTGAACCTTCTTTTCTTCCTTCTCTCCTTTCACTGTTTCTTCCTCTTCTGTGTTAGACAACTGGTGGCTGAAAAAGATCTCCAACCCAGGCAGCTTTTGATTGGTTTCTTCGTCAATCCACGGTTCTGAAAAGCCACAATACGGAAAATCCTCTCCTTCTTTGACAAAGTATCCATTGGGCGTCCTGGAATACTTGGCCTTTCATCCCCTTCTAGGTCCTTCCAAATCTTCTTTCGTTGGCTCATACCTAAGACCAAAATGGCACGAAGTCGGCAATAGCTGAATGGGTTCTGGGATTCCCTGCAGTTTACGTCCCAATCCCATGCTAGGGAAGAAGGATATTTTTCTCATCATCATTAAAGCTCGTGGGTTGACATACCTTTCTTCTTCATTCATCAACGTCTGAACAGCCTGTGTTTCATCAAACTAGATGCCACTGAGAAACACATCATCTTTGCTATGCTGAACTTCTAGCAGAGTTGTGCCCTCTCCTCCATTCGGAGGGTGAATACTGTCCTCTCCGTGGATAGTTAAAACTGTTCCGTTCTTTATTAATTTCAATTTTTTGTGAAGGGTAGATGGTACTTCTTGGACATTTGGGTCATGTAGCCACGGCCTGCCTAGTAGCAGATTGAATGAGGTCGGTACATCTAGCACGTGAAACTCAACTGACGTCTCCAGTGGTCCCACTAAAATGGCAAATGACACAAGTCCTAGTACATCCCTTCTTGTGTTGTCATGGGCTCGCACCCCTTGATTGCAGGGAGTGAACTGGTCCGGTCTCATCCCCAAGCAGACGGGTGTTCTCAGTGGGAAAACGTTCAAGGCAGACCCATTATTAATGAGGGTAACCAAGACCCATTTTCTAGGCACTTGACGGTGATATGAAGCGGCTTGTTGTGACTTTTTCCTTCAATGGAAAAATCCTTATTAGAAAAGGAAATGACTTTTAGTTCGGCGGCTAGCAGAATAAGCCTAATGAGCTGCTCGGGGGTTGCATCTATCGGGACACTGGCCTTATTTAATACTTTCAAAATAGCTTGTTTATGCTTATGCGACGCCATCAACAAGCCCCAGGTACTGATGTTGGCCTGCATCTTTTTCAGTTGTCTTAGTAGAGTGTCATCCTCCTCTTTTTGCTCTGTCTCTTTCCCTTTTTCACTTGGCTGTCCCTTCTCTAGCTGAGCTAGCTTAAAGTGTCGTTAACTTCTAGTTAGGTGTTCCACGTCATCTTCGGGATCCCACAACCCTGGCATCATATTGTCAATTTGTCGTACTTTGTTTACGTGTAGAGAGGCTTTCAAATGCTCACAAATCACTTAGGTCACTAACGGTTTCCCTTTTTCTTCTTTCCTGATCATCTTTGATAGCCCATGTATTTTCAACCTCTTTCCAGATGTCCTCTTCGATAAAGTTCACTTGCTGCTCTTGAGCGGCCCAAAAATCTGTCCATTCGGTCCCATCATATTTCAACACAATCTTGACCAGCCAATAGGATTTCATGTCATCAACATGTTCTTCCTCCTCAAAAAGTCGGGGAAGGGTGATTCCATCAAGTACATGACCGAACCCATAAGGTCAAGTCGAGTAATCCAATGGCCAGTCATCCTCTTCATTGCGCTCCTCTTCCTGTTGGTAGATCTGGATCATCGGTCGATACCATTTCAAGGCATTATCATTCCATTCTTCCATCCTATCTCGGCTGCCTCTAATCACAATGAACGAGCATGTTGTTTGATCCTCAGCTATTGAAACATGAGGGCGTGGTAGGTGCACTGAACAGATGTGTTGACTTGGGTCGTCCGACCCTCCCAAATATATGTAATTTACCCCAGCCTTCCTGACATGAATTGGCAGTGGGTTTGTAGTGACATTTGGTTTTGGGGTGGCTGATGGAGGAGGGATCACTTTGTTATCAATGAGATTTTGGATCTCATATCGGAGCCTCATACATTTATTAGTTAAATGCCTATGACCCTGATGGAAGGCACAGTATTGAGAGGCATTGTATCTCGGGGGAAGTGGGTCGGGTACTGGCATAGGATCTAGTACTTTGATGAGTCCTTTCTCTACCAGACGGTTTAGAGCAGTGGATAACGAGATATTGAGAGGGGTAAAAGTTCTTCGCGACCGTTGTTGCATTTGTTGACCATCGCTTGACTGTTGAAGGTTGCTTGTTTGATGGGTGGAAGAGGAAGGATTCAAAAGGTTCACCTCACTCGAACGGGACACGAGGTTGGTGGTAGCGGATTGGTTCTGGTTATTTGTGGTAAAATTCCTCCTTGGCGGTTTCTGACTGAATTCTGTCTTCTCGATATCACCGAATTGGATGGCGTCCTCAATTTGCACCCCAGCATCGAACAACTGGTCAAAGGTGGAAAGTGGCTGCGTGATAAGATAGCGCTTTAACAGAGACTACAGATTCTTAACCAAAATCCTTGCCTTTTCTTTCTCAGTTGGCCTGTTTGTCATTTTTGTAGTCTTGCCCCTCCAACCGGTCAGGAAGTCGACAAAAGATTCTCGATTCTCTTGTCGGGTTGTTTTAAGCTCTCGAGTAGTGACGTCTAGCTGGACGATGTAGCTATACTGGCTAATGAAGGTGGTGGCTATATCCTCCCATGTTCTAGTTTTGGTCACTTCTAGAGAGAGAAACTATCTCTGCGCAACCCCAGAAAGCGATCGACGGAACAATTGGGCCTTAAGCTGATCATCGATCCCCATAGGGGAGAGAGTGCCAACATACATTCTTAGGTGGATACGGGGATTACTAGTGCCGTTAAACTTTTCCATTTCTGGCATCTTGAACTTCTCGGGCAATTTTGCATCCTGGAATAGGCACAAACCACCTACATCCAGCATATATTCTTCCACTCCTTTAGCTTTCCTCGGCACCTTTTCCATTCGGTCAATCATTTTTGCCAGCGCTGATTCCCTAAACTGAGCGGTGTTTTCATGTTCTACCACAATCGGGCGGGGAACCCGAGGTGGTACAAAAACCTGCGGACATGTACATATACATGTGATGCCTGTTTTAGAAGGTAGACAAAAGGTGGAGAGAAAGAGATTTGCTTGGAAAACATATTTTGAGTCTCCAAAAAGATATTTGTTCTCTTTATAGATTTTTGCTCCCAGGCCCCACCGCTCGAGCGCCCAAGCACCGCTTGAGCGGACCCCTTGCTGACATAGGCCCTGCCACACCACCGCTCGAGCGCCCAAGCACCTCTTGAGCGGTCACCTCTCGGACCAACACTCTACCACCAGCCCGTTCAAGCGGTCATCGCTGGGAGAGAAACTAAAAAAAAGCAACCAGGCCAAACCCCCTGCATGCATAACATGTATAAAACCTATACAAAACATGTTGTTCTACAACTGAAAACATAAACCATACACCAAGAGATACATATATGGAAAGAAACACATCAACATATATAAATATCTCAAAAAGAGATGGGTTCGGGTCTCACATAAGCAGACATCGAGGTCTTGGAACACTCGGTTTGATCAAGCCATTAAGTCTTATGGTTTTGAGCAAACCCCAGATGAGTCCTGTGTGTACAAGAAGCGCGACGGAAGCATGCTGATCTTCCTAGTACTTTATGTAGATGATATCTTGCTCATCGAAAACGATGTGGGGGCGTTATCTACGGTTAAAGTATAGTTATCTGGGCAATTTGATATGAAGGACTTGAGAGAAGCTAGTCACTTCCTTGAGATCAAGCTTGTGGGAGATTGGAAACAAAGGATGATGAGCTTATCAAAAGCAAAATATATCAATGATATCCTTGCTCGTTTTAGCGTGCTGGATTCCAAGAAAGGGTTTCTTCCTTTCAGGCATGGAATCACTCTATCCAAGGATCAGTGTCCTAAGACACCAGATGAGATAGAGAAGTTGAAGGCGGTTCCTTATGTTTCGGCAGTAGGAAGCCTCATGTATGCTATGCTTTCCATTAGACCTGACATTTACTTTGTCGTTGGCATTGTTAGCAGATATCAGTCCAATCCAGGGCAGGAGTATTGGACTGCGGTAAAGAATATAATCAAGTACCTGAAAAGGACTAAGAATTATATGTTAGTTTACCAGGCAGACAGTCTTGTACCTTTGGGGTACACAGACTCAGATTTTCAATCAGACATAGAGCTTGTATCAGGAGACAACCTTGTAGATCATTTACAAAGAGCTTATCGATTAAGATTTTTGATAGTCATGTTGAGGGCATATGAGTCAGATGTATAGCAGCATAGTTTTGAGTATAAGTGAGAGATTGTTAAGGTTGGTATATTGAAAATCAGGTTTTTAGTAGTTAATTTTATTTTAATAAAATTAATTTTTTATTTTATGAGAATCTTTATGAGCAATGTATGCATATTATTTTCTTGTTATGCATGGATGTCCAATATTCTATATAGTATTTAATCTAGTGTGTAAAGTATGACTTACACACAGAAGATCAGATTTTAAGTTTTTACAGAATATAAGTTTTATGTTCACCGTTTAGATGGAAATAGACATACCATCGGTACGACTGTAGTACAAAATTTTAGTAGGCCTGTCTTGGTTATGGAAGACAGATAATAGTATCGTCTATTGTTCCGACTCTCTGTGCCAGTACACTTTGTGTGTATTGAACGGAACATTTAGAGTAATTAATTTTATACTGACTATATAAATTAATTCACACCCCAAAGTTATTATGAATAGTTCTTATCCTCTTAATCCTGAAATAATTATTGATTTGTATATATATTTAATATTCGTTATTTTAATTTATTAGAGGGTGCGATCTTATATGGATCTATATTCCCGATGAGTTGGATAGCGGTATTATTTATATGGCAAATATTAATTATTGACGGAATCCAGGACCCGAAAGATCGGGATTGACGATACGCCCTTAAGAAAGCTTATAAGTTTTGACTAGACCAAACTCTGCAGGTAGATTTAATTATTCGGCGATCAAATAAATTAAGCCATGTATTAAAGCAAAGGTGTAAGGACAATTGTGTTTCTACCACTCAATGTGACCACACTTACTACTAAAGCAAAGCCCTTAGCACGGATACTAAGGGTCCACTAACCGATCGCCAAAAACTAAGCCCGAGCCCACCAAAAAGCTAGAGAGAATGTGCATAAAAAAGAAACTTACTCAAGAAGCTAGGTCTTTGAAAATATCTAATATAAGGTTGATATTTATAGGCTCATCTCTGCACAGAAAGTCAGTCGACTGAGCCTACCAAGTCAGCCGACTGAAAAGTTACTAAAAAATCCAAAAACTCACCACCGCCACAGGTCAGTCGACTAAACCCCCAACCTCAGTCGACTGAACCACTAAACAGGTCACCCAATCGACTGAATTCACCCCCTCCATAGACTTAAAAGCTACTGCCAACACACGAAAATTTCTCTAGTGTCCAGCCGACGAAAAAAAACTTCAAAATGGTTCACAACCCTAAAACCAAACCATCCTTTTGAAACTCGGACAAACCTAAAACACATACATCATGCAATTCTAAAACGATAAAGCAAAACTCAACACATCGAATATATATATATATATTCGATGTATATATATATATGTATATATATATATATATATATATATATGAAAAAGAAAAAGAATCAGGTCTCATAACTCTCTTCCCTTAAAGGAATTTGTCCCGCAATTCACTACAAGGTCACGAAGCAAACAACTCCGGGTATCTAGCACGAACTCCAGACTCAAGCTACCATGTCGCTTCCTCAACTCTGTGATGAAGCCATAGAACCTTGACATATGTAATGGTTCGCCCTCTCAACACTTGGTCCTTCGTATCCAAAATCTTCGCAGGTCGCTCCTCATAAGCAACATCCTCACCCACTTATAACTCAGCCCAATCCAGTACATGTGACGGGTCAGGCTCATACTTCCGAAGCATGGAAATGTGAAACACGTTGTGCACAGATGCCAAGTGAGGTGGTAAATCCAGACGATATGCCACCTCCCCAATCCTTTTAAAGATTTCAAACGGCCCAATAAAACGCAGTGATAACTTTTCGCTATGGCCAAACCTCATCAAATTACTCAAAAAGAACCTCATCAAACCTCTACGTGGCGAGACTTTCAGAAACATGTGTTCCTCCTCCTCAAACTCTAAAGGCCTCCTCCTCTGATCAACATAGCTCTTCTGGAGACTTTGAGCTGTCACTAAACGTTGGCGAATCACAGTGTTCTTCTCTGTCGTCTCCCGTACCAAGCCGGTCCCAAGATGACAGTCTCTCTTATATTTGTCCAATACACCGGTGACCTACACGATCTACCATACAAAGCCTCATAAGGTGCCATCCCAATACTAGACTAATAACTGTTGTTATATGCAAACTCTGCCAATAGTAGGTGATCTTCCCAAGAACCCCAAAAATCAAGCACACAAGCTCTCAACATGTCTTCCAATAGCTGTATGGTTCGCTCAGACTGACCGTCTTTCTGCATATGAAAAGCAGTGCTAAACGTCAAGCTCGTCCCCAAAGCTACCTGAAGATTCTACTAAAAGCACGATGTAAAGCGCGAGTCTCGATAAGAAACAATAGGCACAGGTACCCCATGTAACCGAACTATCTCGCTAACGTACAACCTATCCAATTTGTCCACAGAATCCTTCACGTGAATGGGAAGAAAGTGTGCAGACTTCGTCAGCCTATCAACCACTACCCAAATAGCGTCGTGTCCCTTAGGCGATCTCAGAAGTCCCGATACGAAGTCTGTTGTGATGTTCTTCCACTTCCATTCTGATATTAGCAACGGCTGTAACAACCCTACCGGTCTCTGATGTTCCGCCTTCACTTGCTGACAAGTAAGGCACCAAGAAACAAACTGAATCACATCCTTTTTTAGTCCCTTCCACCAGAATTGATGACGCAGATCATTATATATCTTAGTGCCTCCTGGATGCACTGCAAGACGAGAATGATGAAAATCATGTAGTACATCGGCTTGGCACGACTCTAGTACGAACAATCTCCCTGCTAATCTCAAACTCTGATTCGGGTTCTCAACCCATTCCGCGGTGTCCTTTCCACTAGCAATACGATCTCGTAACATTTGAGCCTCCTGATCTATCTACTGGACCTCTATCACGAGCAATCAACCTAGGTCGTGAAACCACAAAAAAAATAAGGTCACACCCTTTCCTATCTCCCTGAGATATAGGTTAAACTCACCAACCTCTCCAAGTATGCCCCATTCTTGTATAGCAATGAAAGCTAATGAACCATGAGATCTCCTACTAAGAGCATCGACCACGACATTGGCCTTTCCCAGATGGTATTGCAGTTCAATGTCATAATCTTTCAAAAACTCCATCCACCGTCATTGGCGTAGATTTAGATCCTATTGTGAAAATAAGTACTTCAAACTCTTGTGATCAGAGAAAACCTCAAAACGCTCACTATAGAGATAGTGTCGCCATGTCTTCAAGGAAAATACCACTGCTGCTAACTCCAAATCATGTGTTGGATAGCTCTTCTCATGAGTTTTCAACTGTCGGGAACCGTAAGCCACAACCTTACCTTTTTGCATCAGAACATAACTCGAACCATTATGTGACGCATCACAATACATTGTGTAACCCAAACCTCATTCTAAAATAATTAACACTGGTGCACTAGTCAACCTTTTCCTTAACTCCTGAAATGCTAACTCATAGGACTCACTCTAAACGAGCGTGACTCCCTTTCGCGTAAAATGTGTCATCGGCGTGACAATTCTTTCACGAAGCGCTGGTAATAACCTGCCAACCCCAAAAAGCTATGAATCTCAAACACATTTTTCGGTCATTCTCAATCCATCACTGTGTTAGTCTTCGAAGAATCCACTGAAACTCCATCCCTCGATATCACGTGTCCAAGAAATCTCTCATCAGACATTCAAAATTCACATTTCTCAAACTTCGCATACAGACGATGCTCTCTTAAAAGTTGTAGAACAATACGTAGGTGTTCCTCATGCATCTCCCTCGAGGGTGAATAGATAAGAATATCATCCATGAACATTACCACAAAATTGTCTAGATACAAATGAAAAATATGGTTCATCAAACCCACGAATGTTACAAGAGCATTCGTCAAACCAAACGACAACCAAAAACTCATAGTGACCACAGCAAGTCCGAAAGGCGGTCTTTGCTATGTCCCCGCCCCTAATCCTCAACTGATGGTACCTGACCTCAAGTCAATCTTCAAAAAATAACTTAAACCCTTTAGCTGATCAAACAAGTCATCAATCCTCAGCATAGGATACTTATTTTTCACCGTCACTTAATTCAATTTTCAATTGTAGATTCACAACCTCAAGGACCCATCCTTCTTTTTTGTTAACAGAGCTGGAGCTCCGCACGACGACGTACTCGGACGTACAAACCCCTTATCAAGCAACTCCTTAAGCTACACCTTGAGTTCTCGCAACTCAGCCAGTGTAAAATGGTAAGATGGCATTGAAATAGGAGTAGCTCCCGGAACAAGATCGGTAGAGATCTCTACCTCAAGACTCGGTGGCAACTCAAACAGATCATCAGGGAAGACATCTATATAGTCACAAACCACAAGGGAAAACTCCCCACGATCCCCAACCGCCTCATCTAACATGAGAGCAGAAAAGTGAAAACCCAAGTCTCCTTGGTTCCGAACAACACCGGGCATGGACACCAAATCCTCGTCCCGATCGCACACAAAACAGAAGCAATCACCCTTAGGTGCACAACTTAATATCCTCTATTGATCGCAATCGATAAAGGCACGATAGGTGGTCAGCCAGTCCATTCATAGGATGATATCAAACACAGTTATATTTAAAATGATGAAGTTAAACTCTAAACAGCGACAAGCGACCTTCAACTCACAGGATCTACAAACTCAACCCAACACCACATTCCCATCGACCTGGGTCTCTACACTCAACGTACTACCCAACGAGTCTGCTTCCAACCCCAATTTAGATGCAAAAGTAGAGGAAATAAAAGAATGTGATACTCCCGTGTCAATAAGAACACTGACCCATGATCTATATACTAAGAGAGTACCTCTCTGATCACTGATGTAGTAGTTGCAACATCGAGCACGAACAGTGCTCTGGATGAATTGGGATCAGTAAGGGCGTATACTCTATCCTGTGGTGCTCTAGCCTGTCTACCGTAACCCTGAACTGTAAACTACCGCACTGATTATACTGAGGCACCCCCCTCTCCAATCCTAGATGCCTAAGCCACAAGCTGTTGATAAATCTGTCATCCCTGTGTGGGTGGAAAAATTGGTGGTCCTGTCATCCTCTGTATACTCCCTTCTCAAGGACAGTTCTTACGAATGCGCACCGATTGGCCGCACCCAAAACAGACTGGTGGCTCTCTTCCCTGTAACTAAACAGGTGTTGAACTTTGAAACTGCCCCCTTTATGGGTTCTCTGTTGCACAATGCCCTAGCTATTTGCACCGATAACAAATGAGCTCTCTCTACTCTGGCCTTCCCGTTGAGGCCACTGAAGGTGCAGGTGTAGAAAACAGCTGCTGATATAATCCCACAAGATGAGAATTCAGACCGGATGACCTCTGGTTGCTCCTGTGCCCATGAAACTGTGCACCTCCCCCATCCCACTGGCTCCTACTCTCTCTAACCCAGTGTGTCTCATTCAGGGTATCTTCCACGGTAATGGTTGTCTCCACCAATTCTGTAAAGACGCGCATTCTGAATGCCGCTTATGACGCCCCATCTTACGGGCATGTCGAAACATACGTAGCTATAATTAAGGGAGATATTCTAGCCATGCATTCATAATTACATATGATTAATACTAGATAATTAAAGGTTCAGAACTTGTTTAAAATATTTAACGATTACAGTCATCAAGAGAATTTAACAAAAGTTACAAAATGTTTGCGGAGACTGAACAAAAGAACAAAAATAAAGAGAATTTAACGTCATCAAATGGCGTTGTTGGGATCAGCTTGCTCTTGCCACTCACCCCGATCCTCGACGTCTTCTTCCTCTACGAGCACAGCCTCCTCAAAATGTTCTTCTTCTTCACTTGTGCAATGAATGCCATGAGCCAATGGCCATAAGTAAATTTTCTAAACTTTCTAACAAACTCACTACAAAATATCCTACAATACATATCGTATAATATCCAATACAATTTAAGGCTAAGGAGATAGAAAAATTTAATAGTTTTAGTAGGGTAAGCATATATAAACACAATTATGCAAGTGCATGATGCAAATGAATGCAATACAAATGCCAACTCAATATACATCCAGAACCATAACATGAATTCCACGCAAAAAATTTTAAAGTAGACTTGATGGGAATTTGATCACCGAACTTATTCTCGCCTCGTTCCGAAAGGTAAACGCTCGCCTTGGCTACATACCTCAGCCGTTTTTGTGGGACCCTAACCCATTTTCTTTTTTGACATTTTTCGACGCGTGTTATCTATTTTTGATTTTACATGTTTATATGCGTTTTGATGTATGATCAGGCTTAGATATGCATGCGGGGTAAGTTCTCAGGGCCGTGGGGCATTACGGTGAGAATTTCAAAAATTTAAAAAAAAAAAATTTTGGAGGTTTATAAATATCTGAAGTTAGATATTTCAAAACTTCTCCATTAAGGTTTCTCCTTTTTCTCTCTATCTTCTTTCTAACTTCTCAGGGGTCCGGGGCTCAGTTTTTGACGATCCAACAGCGGATCCTTGTTATTGGTGTTGTGGTCTACGCATCCATCGGGACGAAATTTCATTCTGGTGAAGCTCAATTTTACACGTGATTCGAGGCGTTGAATTTTAAACTCATCAAGGTAGGATCCTAGACTCTCATCTCGTATAAGGGTGCTACGTTTAACCGTGCATGTTTTTATCGTCTTAAACTGCATGAAAATTGGTTTTATTTCAAGTTGGGTTTTGGAGTTCAAAACCTTTTTTTCGTCGATTTCGGTGGATGGAATCGGGTGTCGGGTGTTTCTTTTGTGATTTTCATGTTAGGCTTGGGTGTGTTTATGTCCGAGGATGTTGGATGGGAGTTTAGAGGCGTTGAATTGAGGTTTGGAGGGCTAAACCCGTAGCTTGAAAAACTATTTCTGCCTCAGCCCAGCCGACTGGATCGAAGGATCAGTCGACTGGATCCTGGGTTCTTGGGTTCTGTCAACTGGACTGTGAGGGTCAGTCGACCGGACAGTGCATTTTGGGCATTTTTCTTAGTTTCCAGTGCGTTTCAGTTGACTGGAGGTTGGGGTCCAGTCGATTGGTTCTGGGCTATTTTGTGTGCTTATTTGGTAGTTAGTTTCTTGGTCTCCGATTGGTTTCCAATGGTGTGCAGTTGATTGATTATGGGATTAGTCGACTGAAATACTGTTGGATTCTTTTCAGGGTTCGGTTGGTTGTATGGTGGCTTCGGGGTCATGTCGTGGCTTTGGGTGTTTATGGATGCCATCCTCGGGGTTGACACAAATGGTTAGATGGGGGTGTGGTGCACAGTTAGGTGTGTGGTGTTTGTTCTTCGTTGGATGTGGGGCGTATTTGGGCCCATGGCACCTTTGGGAAAAAGGTGGTGTTTTGTGACCTCGTGGTTTGAGGGGTTTAGCATTGGCCTTTGAGTTAGGCTTGGTTCTATGGTTGGTTGGTTATCTATGTGAGTGGATGTCGGGTTATGAGGCGGGTGGCGTCATGATGTGAAGTTACATATGGCTATGTGCGTTATAACTGGCTTTGTATATCTATAACTTTGGTTTATTTATGTACGGATTATGTACGAATTATGTAAGTGAATTACATGATTTTGATGTCGTTACGTGTAACGTGGCTGCATGTTGTAAAACTCGGAGTTTTAGTAGGCATGGATGTGATGGATCTGTGGAATGCATGCAAGTGGTGCATATGGTATGGTCTTATGCATTGAACTATAGTTTATTTATGCATATGGTGTTCAGTGTTATCCTGTTGATTCGGTGTTATCCCGTAGTATTCGGTGTTATCCTGTGATTTGCGATTTTATCCCGTGGTTCACGATTTTACCCTGTGGTTTGCGATTTTATCCCGTGGTTCACGATTTTACCCTGTGGTTTGCGATTTTACCCTGTGGTCTATGGTTTTATCACAGGAATGTGTATTTGAGTACGAATTATTTTATCTTAGTGTTAGGACTATTGTTGCAGCATGTGAGGGCTAGTTGTATGAATCATGGATTGCATGTAATGCATTGTGGGACGCATCAAACCAATTTTTAAATTATTTTTAAGATTCGTGTGAATCGTGAACTAAAAACTGTTTTCAGGGCTCTTGAGAGTCAACAATGGTTTGTATCCTTATTTTCCCGTTTGCATATGAAAATTGTTTTAAAGGCTTGAAAGAGAGTCTAAAACTGTACCTCATTTTTCTAGCATGTTTAGCTTATACCGCATGTGTTGTCTAATTTCTGCTGAGCTTTGGCTCATGACGTGGGATTTGATTTTCTTCAAGTACCGGTCACGTAGGTTGATCCGGAGGAGCAGAAGAGCGATAGTCTTCCTTTTTGCTCGTTTTGAACATGCATGTTGTAACATATTTTCTGGTGTTATAACCGCGTAATGTAAGCCTTTTGGCGATTATATATAATGCATGTATATTTATTTTGAGAGTGTATTCTCGTATTGAGTGTTAGGTTTGGTTGTTCATGGGCGTTTTAGGTGTTCTTGAGTTTGGGACGTGACAGATTGGTATTAGAGCTCTGGATTTGAATACCTAAGAGCCGTGGAAAGAGAGTGTCACGCCCCAAACACCAGGGTCACATGAAAGTCCACCAAAATATCGTTTATGAAAATAAGGTTTTCATAAGAAATTTAAAATGTACAACATTTGGATAAAATTCCTACAGTTCAACTCTCATAAACTGGAAACATGCATTCTCGTACATAAATAAGTATATCGTCTCAAGGCGTACAAAATAAGCCTTCTGAAACAGGCATCACATGTAAAAGTACATGTACAAAACAAGAAAACCTACAGCAAGTCTTCCATCACCTCTGCAACTATGTCAACTTATCATGTTCACCTGAAAAGGTTTTACAGCAAAATCTTACACCGTGAGCCGAAGCCCAATAGAAAAATAGACAGTAAAGCTATAAAGCGGGCTATGTAATTACACACACATGGGCTCAACCACGAGAACCAAAAAGATTTTCCTTCCAAAATCACAAGTTTTTCATCAAACTAACACAAGTCTTAAAACGATTTTATCTCATAAAATCCCACATTTTTCATCCTTCAAACTATGCATATCATCCTAACAGATATCATGCCACAGTTAAGAAAAACTGTAAATAAACAGTAAGCTCGACTCAGGCCACACAACCGAGGAGAAAGATAAAATGTAATCCTATGTACCGACTCTGCCATACCGACAAAGGTAGCAACTATAGACTCTCGGCCATTACCCTTGACCCACATGCTTAGTAATGACACGTTTTATACGGAATCACAACAACGACGCCATTAACGGAGGCAACCGAACCACTCAATTTACGGGAACTAGCTCGGAGGTACAGAGCACTTGCTGCTTAATTTACGGGACCTGAGCCCGAGGGTACAAAGCACCCAATCACACTCAATTTACGGAGACTAACCTGAAGGTACAGAGCACCTACGCTGCGCACGTTTTCAGACTTACACCGAGGAGCAATGGAAGCCCAACTCAATAATACCCACTGTCACGGTACATCTATGGAGAATATTTAAAAATCCATCGTAGCTCAACTACGAGAACCCATAAAACAGTTTATACAACACAAGAAAAGGCATAAAAACCCATTTTACCCAAAAACCAAGGTTTAAACATGAAAATAGCATTTGATGTATTTTCTACCTGGTGAAAACACGTATAATTACACATAATGCCCTTATATAGCAGTAGAGTCTAGAATCCTACCTCGGAGAGTCAAGAACTCGACATCTCAAAATTGAACGGCGTCAGAACGAGAATCTGACCGGATGGATGCGAAGCCCTCGGCCCCGATAGCAAGGATCCACAAAGGAACCAACTCAAAACTATGCCCCGGGCCCTCAAAGCTAGAGAGAAGGTAGACAAAAGAAAAACTTAGGTCTGAAGCAATGTTTTTCCCCAAAAGCACCGCCACTGGAGCTTTTATAGAAAATAAAAAATTACATGGTTCAGTCGACCGAACTAGTGGGTTCAGTCGACCGAACTCAACAAAACCAGTTTAGCCGACCGAACTCAACAGCAGAGGCATACTCGAATTTGCTACCATTTTAAGGCTCAAAACCAACACAACCCACTTAACAAGGTCTGGGAAAGCGTAAAATACGTTTAGACATGCCGTTCTACAACTGTAAAGCATAAACCATGCATCGATGCAATAAAACATAAAGTAAAAACACTTCGTGAATATGAACAATTCAAAATTAAAAGGTTCAGGGTCTCACAACTCTCCCCCCTTAAGGAGTTTTGCCCCCGAAATTCGCAACAAGGTCACGAGGTAAAGAGGTTTGGGTATCTAGCACGCATCCTAGACTCGAGCTCCCAAGTTGCTTCCTCAACTCCGTGATGAAACCATAAGACCTTGACATACGCAATTGTTCTACCCCGCAATACCTGGTCATTTGTATCAAGAATCCTCACTGGATGCTCCTCATAGGTGGCATCGTCATCAACTCGCAGCTCTACCCAATCTAACACATGTGAAGGATCAAGCTCATACCTTCAAAGCATAGAAACGTGGAACACGTTATGCATAGATGCTAACTGAGGTGGCAACACCAACCGGTAAGAAATCTCTCCAACCCTATCAAGAATCTCAAAAGGTCCAATGAAATGCGGTGATAGCTTCCCGCTACGACCAAATCTCATCAAACCTCTACGTGGCGACACCTTCAGAAACACATGATCCCCTACTATAAACTCCAAAGGTCGCTTTCTCTGATCTGCATAACTCTTCTGGCGGCCCTTCGCTGTCAGTAAGCGCTGCCAAATCACAGCAACCTTCTCTGTCGTCTCTCACACCATGTCGGGTCCCAAGACTGTGGTCTCTCCCACATTTGTCCAACACACGGGCGATCTACACGGTCTACCATACAAAGCCTCATACGGTGCCATCCCAATACTAGACTAATAGCTGTTGTTGTATGCAAACTTTGCCAACGGTAGATGATCCCACCATGAACCTCTGAAATCAAGGACACAAGACCTCAGCATATCCTCCAGAATCTGTAGAGTCTTGTCGGACTGACCATCCTTCTGGGGGTGAAAAGTAGTACTGAACACCAAATTCATCCCCAAAGCCTTCTGAAGACTGCCAAAAGCGCGATGTGAAGCGTGGGTCTCGGTCAGAAATAATAGACACTGGCACTCCATGCAACCGAACTATATCTCTGACATATAAGGTACTCAGTCGTTCCACCGAATCCCTCACTCGGATGGGGAGAAAGTGTGCAGACTTCGTCAACCTATCAACCACCACCCACACAACGTCGTGTCCTCTAGGTGATCGAGGAAGTCATGACACAAAGTCCATCGTGACATGCTCCCACTTCCACTCTGATATAGGCAACGACTGTAGCAATCCTGTCGGTCTCTGATGTTCTACCTTTACCTGCTGATAGGTGAGGCATCGAGAAACAAACTGGATCACATCTCTCTTCATTCCCGTCCAATAGAACTAATGACATAAGTCATGGTACATCTTCGTGCCTCTAGGATGCACTACAAGACAAGAATGATGACACTCACGTAATAGATCAACTCAGCATGACTCTGGACCAAACAACCTCCCAGCCAACCTCAGACTCTAATCTAGACCCACAATCCATCCTGTTGTATCCTCGCCACTAGCCACGCGGTCTCGTATCATCTGAGCCTCCTGATCCGTCAGCTGGACCTCTAGTATACGTGCTATCAATGCTGGTCGAGTAACTACAGAAAATAAGGTGGCACCCATTGCGATCTTCCTGAGGCACAAATCAAACTCCCCAACATCTGCAAGCATGTCCCACTCACGTATAGCCACATAAGCTAATGACCCGTGAGATCTCCTACTGAGCGCGTCTGTCACCACAATGGCCTTCCCTAGATAGAACGGCAAATCAACATCATAATCCTCCAACAGCTCCATCCACCGCCATTGGCACAAGCTCAGGTCCTTCTGCAAAAATAAGTATTTTAAGCTCTTGTGATCGGAGAAAACCTCAAAATGCTCACCATAAAGATAGTGACGCCTGGTCTTTATGGCAAAGACCACGACTGCCAACTCCAAGTCGTGTGTCGGGTAGTTTCGCTCATGCGTCTTCAACTGCCAGGAACCATAAGCTACAACCTTACCTCCCTGCATTAGAACACATCCAAGACCGTCATGTGAAGCATCACAGCATCTAGTATACCCCAAGCCTCGCTCTAGGATAATTAACACTGGCAGACTAGCCAACCTCATCTTCAGCTCCTAAAAGGATGACTCACAGGACTCACTCCAAGCAAATACAACTCCCTTCCGTGTCAGACGCGTCATCGGCGTAACAAGTCTAGCAAAGTCCTTCACGAACCGTCGATAGTAGCAGCCTAGACCTAGAAAACTATATATCTCAAAGACACTCTTCGGTCGCTCCCAACCGGTCACAGCATCTGTCTTTGACGAATCCAGTGATACCCCGTCTGTCGACACTACGTGTCCCAAAAATCTCACCTCAGACATCCAAAACTCGCACTTCTCATACTTCGCGTACAAGCAGTGCTCTCTCAAAGTCTGTAGCACGATCCGTAGGTGATCCTCGTGCGCCTCTCTAGTAGGTGAATATATCATAATATCATCCACAAACACCACTACAAAACTGTCCAGATAAGGATGCAAGATCCGGTTCATCAAACTCATGAACGTAGTAGGAGCGGTCGTCAGACTGAACGACATAACCAGAAACTCGTAGTGACCATAGCGAGTCGGAAAAGTAGTCCTCGCTATGTCCTCATCCCTAATCCTCAACTGATGGTATCCTGATCTCAAGTCAATCTTTGAAAAGCAGCTCGAACCCTTCAGCTGATCAAATAAATCATCTATCCTCGGCATTGTAGACACCTCAATTTGACCCCGCCCAATCTTAGGCGAATCCGATGATGAAAACAGATGGAATAGTGCCTCGATACAATCCTCGGGAAGTGATCCAAGCCTGGTATTTGAACCCAAAACCTTCAAACCAATGAAATTTTGATGAACCATCGAAACTTGCTACCCAAGTAAGGCGACCGGCAACTCTAATCATGGCGCCCGCCATAGAACTATGTAGAAACCCTAGCCAAAAATGGCGATCGCCAGCTTCCATGGTGGCGACCGCCATAGAAATTTGTAGAAACTTCCAAAAACATGGCGACCGCCAACTTGCATTGTGGCGATCGCCAACTTGAAATGGCCTGACGTGTCCCAAAATGTGGCAACATCTCATTGGTTGAGGAATTCTATAAATACCGTACCCCAACGTACGTTTTCAATACGAATTTTGAGTAGGAGAGACTCTGCCGATACATCGAGCGATCCCGAGCCTCGACGCCGAAGTCTTGCTGAAATACCGAGTCCCGAACCTCTAATACCTACATTGAAGCCTACCTTGTTTGGATCACCACCTGAGGATTGGCACATCAACGCATATTCCCCTAATTTGAGGATTCTTAAGCAATCTAGGTATCTCGCTTGGATCCCCGGTCTTTTTAACCCTATTCTCTCTCTTTTGGGGTGATCAGGTTATATTTAATCTCAATTCATGTATTTTTTTTATTACATAGTTAATCTTGTTCATCATTTACATTGCTTCATTTAATTTAGTTGATTTAATTTTTTAGTTCACACTCTCACACTAAGCACATTGTATCTTCAATTAATTCATTAAAATAGTGCTAATATATCTCTAACAATTACAACTTGATTATGTTGTTAATTGTTATAATCAAAGTACTTACATAAAAATTGTTGTAATTGTCAATAATACATCCATTTAATCGCTAAATTTCTCTTGACGTTCTTTCTTTATTAGTACTTTGTTTCTTCTACTTTTCTTTTAATTTAATATTCTAACATTAATTACATTCTTTTTCCTTTAATTAGCCTAATTTTCATTTATTAGTATTTTATTTTCTTTTCTTTTCTTGTACCATTAAATACTCCATTTTAATTCTTAACTTTTATTTAATAGTAATGTAATTTTTCTAGTATTTACTTTTTTCTTTCTTTTCCATGTTTTCTTTCTTTTAGCTTTATGTAATTTTCTTTCAATGCATTAGTCTTTTTTTTTGTTTTTGTAATCTTAGTGTAATGTTCTAATTTTTATTTTATCTTCTTTTTTTTTCTATAGCATTTTATCTTCTTTTATTAGTCATTTTATTTTCTTTAATGATAATTCTACATTTTCTTTGCTCTCTCCTTAATATTAGTTTAAAAGTTCCTTAACTAAAATTAATCTAATTTTCTTCTGTTAATTTTTATTTTCTATTTTCTTTTTCTTTTTTTTTAACAATAATGTAATTTTTCTTTCTAGTATTTTATTTTTTTCATTTTGTTATTAGATTTATTTCCATAAAATGTTTCATAACTCTATTTTCTCTTTGTAGTACTTGTCTTATCTTTATTATTTTTTCTTTTTTTAAACTCAAAAATAATAAAAAGTCATTTAAACTAGTTTTCACCTTTAAAGGTAATTTCTCTTTTTTCATATAACCCTTATTTTCTTTATTAAGTAAGTTTTCTTTTAACATAGCATTTTTATGCATCTTTACATTTAGTATTAAATGCTTGTCTAATGTATGCTTATACATGTTTTGGTTATTTTCTTTAAATACATGTTTAGAATAGTTTAGTTTATTTTTGTAGCAAATTTATGTTTAGATAATTTTAATATCTTTTAGTATATTTTGTTCTTTTTAAGCAAATAATGATAGTTAGCTTATTTTTGTGAAATCGCATGTGAATGTGTTCCATATATCATTTTAGTTAGAAATTGCATACTATAGGACTTAGGATTTTTTTTAACACTCATGTGTTTTGGAGTGGTATATACATATCTTATGTATTTTTTATATTTAATTTTGGATGTTCTCTCTTTACCCCATACTTTATGTATTTGCATGCATTTGAGAAATTTTATTAAAGAATCAATGATGATTAGTTGAGGCCAACCTTACGGTTGGATGAACAGAGTGTCTAACACCTTCCCCGATTTGTACCTTAGCCCCCGAACCCTCTTTTCTCGAGTTAACGTTTTCAAAGATCAGTAGCCATTTTTTTTTTATTTTTCTTGGCTTTTCTCAAAAACTAAGTGGCGACTCCGTTTTTGATAAAAAGGGTTTTCAAATTTTGGTTTTCAAGGTGTTCAAAATATTTTTCAAAACATCTTTGACTTACCTTATTTTTTATCCTCAAATCCCAACGTCACAGTATTTTCTGGCGACTTCGCTGGGCATTGATTTATAAAATCAAATAAGAGGGCTAGACTCAAAAGAATAATTGGTTCTTACTATGTATTTCTCATTTGCATTAGCGCATGCATATGTATTGTTCTTCAACCCCCTGCCTAGTCGACCCGATGCCCTGAACGTTAATCTGTTTTGGGGATTGTTGAGAAGACGGGAAACCCTTGCTGACTGTACGCTATCATAGGTGCAGTAAAAGAGTTCGGCTGTACTGTTTGACCATGTCCTGCACCACTCCAGGCATGGGAGATATATACCTGGCTCTATTTAGAAGGTACCCTGTTCAAATTAAGCAAAATGGGCCTTTTGCATATAGTAAACTTAGATCCCCCCAATTAGGTCCTACTAACCCTAGTAGGATTAAGTGTTTTTCTTTATTGTCTGTTTTGATTGTATATTGCTAGGATTATTTATTCGGATTAGATTAGCTTTTCCCCAGATTTGGCCCGAATTCTCTGTTATCCTTTGATTAGATTAGTTTTTCGCCGTCGGGTTCTTACCCAGGTTTTGATCTTCACCACGATCGATTTTTCACACCACAGTTTTCTTCCTGAGGTCATGCCCATGTTTCGTTCTAACATCTCTAGGGTAGTTTCTCCCCCTTCTAGGTTCATCTCGGCTTGCTAATTCTATACCCCGTTTTGTCTAGACTTTCTTTCTTTAAATTCTTTTCTTTCGACCTATGTGAGAAATGTTTCATTTTTCTACCGTTCTGGCACCGATTTTTCCTTAGAATCATAGGTCGAACTAGTCTCTTGAGAGATAGAATAATCCTTTTGTCAGAACGTCGTCCGCTTAAGATAAAACCTTTCCTCTATAGCTTAGTTGATCTATCCCCTTTGGTCCTCATCCAGGGTCTTTAGGTGTTCAGTTGTTATGATGATATGGGCCCGACATGGGCATTGTTTCAGTTTCAGCTGTTTTGGGTATTTGGAATATTTGCTGTCTATCGTCTGAATTCTTTCAAAAAATGTCTGAGGCTGGTTCTTCTTTTTGTACGATCCAGGTGTTTCTGTTGGTTACCATTGATCCAGGGAGAGTACAGTCGACACAAGTTTGGGTAAGATCCGAATCGGGTAGACTTCGTAGAGTTTTCGAATCAACAGATATGGCGAAGAGCGAAGTTAACCTGACAGCCCTGATAAGGGCTATTACTGAGATACAGTGAGCTGTAGAACAACAAGCCCAGACCCAAGTACAGTGCTAAGCACAGATCCAGGCAATCTAGGCCCGTATCCCCGTCATGAATGGGCAACTAGATGTCACAAATGAGAATGCCGAGGACTTTTGAGATGACAATCAAGTCCCCGATGGACCACAAGTTGTTCCACCACCACCGTAGAATCCTCAACAAGTGATAGTTGAGGAAGAAAACACCGCTCAGTCTAAAGAGTCTGCATTAGTCGAGAAAATTGACCTGATGGAGAAGGTTTTTAGAAAGGCAAAAGGAATCGAAGAATATATGCTAGATGTAGGAGGGTTATGTTTATTCCCCGATGCTAAGCTACCAAAAAAGTTTAAAATACCTAAAATGGGAAAGTTTGATGGAACCGGAGATCCTAGAATTCATCTCTGAATGTATGTCGGTACCTTGTCGCCAATGGGAATTGATGACCAGCTGAAATCCCAGCTCTTCCACCGACCTCTTTTTGGGGCAGCCCAAAAATGGTTCCTCTCCCTTGACGTAGTAAAGACCAGAACTTGGGAGGACATAGCTACGGTGTTTGTCAGCCAGTATAGTTACAATGTCCAGTTAGATGTAACAACTCGGGAGTTAAAAACCACTCACCAAGAAAATAGGGAGCCTTTTTTTGATTTCTTAACCCGCTAAAGGGGTAAGGCTGCAAAAATGACGAACTGGCCCTCCGAGAAAGAGCAAGTTAGGATCGTAGTGAAGAATCTTCAGCCTCCCCTAAAACGCTATCTGATCACACAACCTCTTTCCACATTTGAGAAATTATTTGACGCTAGGGTTCAAATAGAGGATGTAATCCAGCCTGAGGACATTGAAAGAGTCGAGTCGAGCTAGAAACCACCAAGAAGGACCTTCCCCACGACCAACCAAAATCCATCCGCTGCTCGCTCGGGCGAGGTGAACCTTTTAAATTCTTCTTCTTCCACCCATCCAACAAACAACCTCCAGCAGTCAGACAATGGCCAACAGTAACAAAAGCCGAGGAGGGTCTTCACCCCCATCAATATTTCTTTATCCACCGCCCTGAATCGACTCGTCGAAAAGGGGCTCACCAAGCCATTGGACCCTATGCCTGTCCCTGATCCACTTCCTCTAAGGTACAATGCCTCCCAATACTGTGCCTTCCACCAAGGCCACAGGCATTTAACTGACAAATGTATAAGGCTCCGTTATGAGATCCAGAATCTCACTGACAACAAAGTGGTCCCCCCTCTATCAGCTACCCCAAAGCCGAATGTTACTACTAACCCGCTGCCAAATCATGCCAGGCAGGCTGGGGTAAATTACATGTCTTTATGAGAATCAGAGGACCCGAGCCAGCACATTTGCTCAGCATATCTACCCTGCCCTCGTGTTTCAATAATTGAAAACCAAATAGTATGCTCATTCATGATGATCAGAGGCAGTCGTGACAGGATGGAAGAATGGAATGATGATGCCTGGGAATGGTATCGACCGATGATCCAAATCTACCAACAAGAGGAGGAGCGCCACGAAGAGGATGACAGGCCATTGGATTACCCGACTCGACCTTATGGGTTCGGCCATGTACTTGATGGAATCACCCTTCTTCGACTTTTTGAGGAGAAAATACAAGTTGACGACATGCAATCCTATTGGCTGGTCAGGGTTGTGTTGAAATCTAATGGGACCGAATGGACTAATTTTTGGGCCGCTTGTGAACAGCAAGTGAATTTTATTGAAGAGGACATCTGAGAAGAAATCGATAACACGTGGGCTATTGAAGATGACAAGGAAAGGCAAGAAAGGGCAGCCATTAGTGACTTAAATAATTTATGGGCATTCGAAAGCCCTCTGCACGTAAACGAAGTAAGACAGACTGATAATGTGATGCCAGGGTTATGGGACCTCGAAGACGGCATGGAACACCTAACTAGAAGTGGACGACATTGTAAGCCAACTCAGCTAGAGAAGGGACAGCCAAGTGGAAAAGGGAAAGGGATAGAGCAAGAGGAGGAAGATGATGCTGCACTGAGACAGTTGAAAAAGACACTGGCTAATATCAGTATTTGGGGCTTGTTGATGGCGTCGCATAAGCATAGACAAGCTATTTTGAAAGTACTGAACAAGGCCAGTGTCCCGATAAATGCAACCCCCGAGCAGCTTATTGGACTTATTCTACCAGTCGCCGAGCCAAGAGTCGTTTCCTTCTCTGATAAGGATCTGCCTGTTGAAGAAAAAAGTCACAATAAGCCGCTTCACATCACCGTCAAGTGCCTAGAAAAGTGGGTCCCGATTACCCTTATTGATAATGGATCTTCTTTGAACGTCTTTCCATTGAGAACAACCGTCTTCTTAGGGATAAGGCCAGACCAGTTCACTCCCTGCAATCAAGGAGTTCGAGCCTATGACAACACAAGAAGGGATGTGCTGGGACTGGTGTCATTTTCCGTTTCAGTAGGACCTCTGGAAACCTCAGTTGAGTTTCACGTGCTAGATGTGCTGGCCTTCTTCAATCTGCTGCTGGGCATGCCGTGGTTACATGACCCGAATGTTCAGGCAGTACCGTCTACCCTTCACTAGAAACTGAAATTAATGAAGGATGGAACAGTTTTGACCATTCATGGAGAGGACAGTATTCACCCTCCAAAAAGAGGAGAGGGCACAACTCTGCTAGAAGTCCAACATAGTGAAGATGATGTGTTGCTCAGTGATTTTTGGTTTGATGAAGTACAGGCTGTTCAGACGCTGATAAATGAAGAAAAAAGGTATGTCAACCCGAAAGCTGTAACCATGATGAGAAAAATGTCCTTCTTCCCCGATATGGGATTGGGACATAAACTGCAGGGAATCCCAGAACCCATTCAGGTATTGCCAACTTTGCACCGTTTTGGTCTTGGATATGAACCAATGGAAGAAAATCTGGAAGGGCCTAGAAGGAAGCGAAAGGCCAATTATTCTGGAACACTCAATGGATACTTCGTTAAAGAAGGGGAGGATTTCCCATGTTGTGGCTTTCCAGAATCGTAGATTAACGAAGAAACTAATCAAAAGCTGCCTGGGTTGGAGATCTTTTTCAGCCACCAGTTGTTCGATACAGAGGAGGAAGAAACAATAGAAGGAGAGAAGAAAGAAAAGAAGGTTCAGAAAGAGGATTGGGCTGACAAACTCGACGGTACCGACCTGGGAATGCTGTTCCACGAGAAGATGACTCAGCTGCACATAACTGAATTGGACTGTTACATGATGGGTTTTAGTGCACCGGCCGACTGTACCCAGCTCATTGCTGGCGTAGCCACAAAGGAAGTAAAGAACTGGCTTGTCCAGTCTGATGATGTGCACATTGTCTATCCCGAGTCTGGGATCGAGTTCGAGTCTGTAATCGAGGGCACGTCTGTTGGTGCTCCCCTCTCTTCTTTTGCTATCGAGTTTGTAATCCCCACTGTTTTTAATGAAATAAACAAAATTTTTGGTTACTCTGCTTTGTTTGATTTATTTCATAAACTTTCTGATGATTTTGAATTCGACGGGGATATCCCCGAAGAAATAAAACTTTTCATAAAAAGAGAAGAAGAAATGCGTGCCCAACTAATAATTAAAGAAACTTTGTCAATAAATTTGGGTAATAAAACTAACCCGCAAATTGTTCAAATTAGGTCTTCTTTATCCTTAGTCGAACATGAACAATTAATAACTTTATTAAAAGAATTCAAAGATGTGTTTGCATGGTCTTATGAGGATATGCCCAGAATTGATCC
>JAOTRH010061439.1:0-18580 GCA_034768845.1 Heliamphora exappendiculata
CACCCCAGCTCGTACCAGCCCCCTTCTCCCCCTAAAACTGGGTTTTCCTCTAACTATAGTACCCTACGGGTATGTTTGTTTTGATGGGAAGAAGCTTGGAATTAGATTAAGTATCCAGTCACCCGTGTTTGGTTACTATTAATGAGTCCGGTTACACTATCTAGGGAGACTCCAAATCCCATAAACATGGAATAATTCTATCATAGGGGGAGAGGTGGAATTAACAATTCGGAATACTAATTTAATGCTCAAATGTCAATTATACCCTTCTAAAATATCGGGACATTCTTGTTTCCTTCTATTCAGCCTTCCACCGAGAGAGAAGGCTACCTGAGAGAGAAGCAACTAGGGTTTTGCGTACAAAGCTCGTAGTTCCACCACCGTGCCACCGCTATGCCATCGTCGGTCCTCTCTCAATTGAAAACAAGGTTAGATTGTAAATATACATTTCGTTTTCGATTTCCTTTTTCGAATTCGATTTCATGCCTCCCCTTCGATTTCGATTTCAATTTTGATTCTCCTCTTTGACTTTGATTTTGATTTTGATTTTTTATTTTCTTTTTTGATTATACACTGCGATTCTCCTCGACCTATTAAGCTTCAGTTTATTTTCCTTTTAGGGCTCGAATTGTCTCATACGTGATTAGGAAACGAATTGCTATTGAAACATTTGGACTAATTGTGATTTTGCTGGTTTAGTACTGTTGCGAATTTGTTTTCATTGAGAGAAACATTTTAATGCTTATGAAGTGTTTGTTGAATTGCCACAATGAATAAATATTGCAGTCTTCCATGGTATGTTTTGATTTAGCCTCTTTTTTTATTTTATTTTTCAGTTTCTGGTTGTTATGATTTGTGTATGGATGGGTGGGTGAAGAAGATTGTGTCAGTACCCTAAGTTGGATGAATGACAGCTTTTTTGAAGCACGTTTATTTCTTGAAATGGGGTGAAGACAATGAAATTACATAACAGTGCCTCGGTTATTAAACAACAATGGATGCCTAAATACATGGGAAACTTGAATGTTTGTTACTTAATGGACATAGCTGATGTATAGAAACCTAGAGGTGATATATATTGTTGATTAAAGCCTCTCGTATGTTGTTTGCTAGACGAGATACTCCTTTGGACTCAGAAACCAACATCCAATAATTGCGGTTAGTTTCAATAACATTGATCACATGATTCATTTCCTCTAAGTTTTTGGGTGTACTTGCTATCCTTTACTTAAATACGACATTTCCTTTAAGTTTCAGGATCATACAAAACCTTGTGTTTTTCTAGGATATGCTCCTAATTTGAATGGTTATAAATGTCTAGATCTTACAACTAACAAAATACATATATCTCGGCATGTATATTTGATGAGCATACCTTCCCTTTCACACATCTTTCTTCTTCATCTACATCTTCTTCCATTGTCGCTTGTTTTACTACCCCAACATTGTCTTGGTTATCTTCCAATTTGCATTTTAACCCTTATTCCTTACCCCCTCTACTTCAAACATTTCCTAGTTCTCTCAAATCCTCTTCCTCTCTTCCTCCATCATCTCCCAAAACTAGTACAAATCCCAAACAAGTTTCTACACCAAGTCCCAAAATAGGTCCCAAAATAGATCCGAAACCAGGTTCCAAAATAGGTCATACACAAGGTTCTTTTACCTCAGCATCACCTCCTTTTTCTCCTCCATCACTAGTAAATCAATTCCTTCATTTTTTTTTGATAAGCAATGGTTTTTTCTATGACAAAATTATCCTAAAAAATCTATTCATGTATTTCTTTATGCAGTTTTCTTCATTGATTTATTAAAGGATAACAATGGAAAAAAAGTATCTATAATTAATTTTCACATTTAACACTTGCAGTTAAACCACTTTTTGAGGCAAGAACCTTATATTAGATGGATATAAATATAGATCATTCTGATGATGATAGCAATTAGGAGTTTGAGTTATATGTTGTTCTACAAGTGGTAATAGAAGAACTTTATCTTCTCTTGACTCTTGTTTATGTTGTACTTCATGTTGTCATGGAGAGGTATACTACCAAGAGAACACTTACCGATAGAGTGTCAAATCAATGTCAATATCAAATGGACTATATTACTTGTTTATTGAGAGATAGTGATGTGACATGTATTGAACAACTTTGAATGGATCGTCATTGTTTCATGCGTTTATGTCATGTGGTGCTAACCATTGGGGCTTGAGGGCTTCAAAGTGGGTACCACTAGAGGAGAAGGTTGCCATATATATAAACATTTTAGCACAACACTTAAATAAACAAAACTTGAAGCATAACTATGTAAGATCATGACAAACAATAAGTAGACATTTTAATGAAGTGCTAAGGGCCGTTTTGAGCCTTCATGGTGAATTAATTAAGTCTTCTAATCCTGTCACAGAAGCATGCACCGATCCTAGTTGGAGTTGTTTTCAGGTAATAAACTTTTATAGCTATTATTATTCAAATTGTCGTTGTAATAAACTTTTATAACTATTGATGATAATAACTACACATTTGTCTCTATTTAGAATTTTCTTGGAGCATTAGATGGCACCTACATTAGAGTCCATGTTTCGGAAGTTGACAAGTGTTGTTATAGGACTTGAAAAGGAGAGATTGCTACAAATGTCCTGGGTGTTTGCTCCCAAGACATGAAGTTCATTTTTGTGTTGCTTGGGTGGGAAGGGTCTGTAGTTGACTCTAGAATTTTGCGAGATGGCACCTACATTAGACACAACCTAATGGCTTACGTGCTCCAACTGGTAATGATGCACAATAATTGTAAACACACATGGTTTTCAAAAGAAATGCCTAGTTTCTTAATACTTTTTAGAAGTCACTTATTACAAGTTACTATTATCTAGTCGGCGCTTGGTATACGAATTATCGAGGATTCTTAGCGCCCTATCGAGGACAACGTCACCACTTGTCACTATGGAGGGAAGGGAGAGCTCCTTAGAATCCTCATGAGTACTTTAACATGAAACATGCTCAAGCACGTAATGTCATCAAGAGGACTTTTGGGTTGCTGAAAATGAGATGGGCTATTTTGAGGAGTCACTCATTTTACCCAATCACAACCCAAATTCGTACTATAACTACTTGTTGTTTGTTGCATAATCTTATTTGACAGGAGATGACAGTAGACCCTCTTGAAGCGAACCTTGATGAGACAATAGAAAATCAACCGGTTACAGGAGATGAGTACATTGACACCATTGACACGTCAAATGAGTGAACTGAGTTATAATGGTAGATGGAATATTTATTTGTTGTTTATCTTTTCATATATAGTTATTGTTGGAACATATGCTTGTTGTTGTAAGACATTGGGTGTTGTTTATCTTTTAGTATTTAAGACGTTTGGTGTTGTTTATTCTTTTACTATTTAGTTGTTGTTGGAACATATGCTTGTTGTTGTAAGACGTTAGGTGTTTTTTATCTTTTAGTATTTAGTTCTTGTTCGAACATTTCATCATTTGTAATTGTTTCCATTTTCATGATATGATATTTATGTTGTGCTATTTCTAGAAATAGAATATTTGTGATTTGATGTTATATTCTAGGAATGGATAGTGAATCAACAAGTACAAATAACAAAGGGAAGGATAAAGTTGATAGCTCCAAACCTAGAAGAAAATGGACGAAGAAGGAAGAGGAAAGTTTGATCGCAGCATTACTTGTGACTGTGAAGGAAGGGTGGAAGGTTGATATTGCCTTCAAAGCCGGGTACCTTACAAAACTAGAAGGTAACTTGAACAAGTCATTACCTAGAACAGATCTGCAAGGTAATCCACACATCGAGTCAAAGTTGAAAACTTGGAAGATGCATTTCAATTGTGTCCAAGCAATGCTTTCTCTCAGTGGGTTTGGGTGGAATGACGTAGACAAGACAGTTGACATAGAGAGTGATTCTGTGTGAAAGGCATTTGTTAAGGTAATTATATTGTTTTATTTATACGTGTAGATTTCATGAAGTTTGACGTACTTTATTTTTTATTGTAGAGAGAGGTCAATGCAAAATACTTACGAAATAAGTCATTTTCGTACTATGATTCTTGAATTCAAATATTTGGGAAAGATAGAGCAACTGGTGAGGTAGCAACAAATCCTACTACAATGGCTGAAGAGCCACTGAACAACGAAGAGGTGTTCGGTTATTGGAACATTCCTACCATGGATTTTCAGACGCTGGACCTATTTGTCGCTTCAGCCGAAAGCCACGAACTTCCCCCCGCAGCATCTACTAAAAGTAAAAGTAAGAAGAGGCCTAGGGTTGGGGATGATGTAACTACTGGTTTAATAGGGTTTGGCGATAAAATTGAGCTAATTTTCGTGAAGAATGACAAATTAGAATTCATAGGAAAGCGAATGGGATATGCACATGACTTGGCATCAAAAAGGGTTGCACTGATTGACGAGCTGAGGAAGTTACCACTACCAGTTGATGAAAGGTTGGATGTTTGTGAGCGTATAAGCCATGATGCCCATAAACTAGACATGTTCTTCAGCTTAATTGATGATGAGAAATTTCGATGGGTGATAAAGTTGCTTAATAGGAAGGACAAATAAAATATAATTTGTTATACTTTTTGAAACTTATTTTGCTACACTTTTTGACAGCTTTCTTAATGGTAGATGCTTCCCGACACTAGGGATAGGGTTTATATTTCCAGCTATGTAGGCCATATTAAACAGTTGCCATCGTTGTTTACATTTGTAAGAAAATTTCAAATATTTTGAAGTATTGATAGACTTGATTGCATCAACAAATGGAATATAATGATGTCCTTCTTCATGTATATTTTTATAGAATATTTTTATGTACAAAGCAATAAAATATAACCTTAACAGATGTTATTGAAATAATAGCATTTCATTGATTATTTTATTATTATTTATTAGAAAATAATAATTAATTTTTTTAGAAAATAATATTACTTCAAAGGAAAAGAAAGTATCCATTATTTTTTTGGTTTAGAAAAACATTTTATTATTAATTTGTTATTCATAAAAATAGTTTATTTTTTATTTAGAAAAACTGTTTTATTTACTTTTTAAATTAGGTTGGGTGTTATTGTTTGGCCATTGCTGGATATCCAGCAATTAGATGAGGCTTTTTTTTTTGTTGGTGAGATTAGCAATTAGCGGTTAGCAATTTTTAAATTTAAAACAGACGAGTGTTTTTTTTTTATTTCTATTAGTGAGATTTGCAATAGGAGCCAGCACTGAGCAGGGGTTGCACAGGGAAATGAATTTTAATTAGATTGAGTATTATTGTCATTTGGCCATAAGGTTTTCTTTCTAATTTGTCATGTCCTATAAAATAATTAAACATGATAATCGATAATATGAGAGATTAACAATATGTTGGATATACTATTCTAAGATTATTAGTACGGGAATATTAAATACCTCATAATCCTTTGCTTCAAAACAAGCATATTCTACATATATACACGTACATATATATGTATATATAAAACTTTGAATTATATTTTTCTTTCTAACTTTAGATTTGATTTTTCAGCCACTCGATTGTTGTTAGTGGAAATCTGGCAACCAGTGGTGTTTAGTTTGTGTGAAAGTGGTGGTCTACGATGGTCGGTGGTGGTTCGCGATGGTTGTTGGAGCCGAGCGGGGAAGGAGATGAGAAAGGTGGCGCTGGTTGTTGTGTGTGGTGTGCTGTTGAGAAGATAAAGAGGGAGGAGGGAGAAAGAGCTCATCGACGTGGCGCAGGTGTTGGTCGGCGTTGGCAGCGCAGGTAGCGACGGGGAGTAACCGCTGCTCTCTCTCTCTCTTTGATGCTACCCCACCGAATGAGAAAAAAAAGACAAATAAGATAAAAAGGGAAGGTGGGAGTAAGCTATAGAAAAAACTCTTTAAGTCGGTTTCCATTTTTATTTATTTATTTATTTATTTTATTTCTGTTTATGCATTTTGTTTTATTTAATAAATAATATTATTTATTTATTTTTTAAAAGATTATTTTAAATTTTTAGACAATAATTGTAAATTAATTGTTCGGGTTATTACATATTGTTCCATGTGTATTATGTCCTGTTAAAAAAAATGAAACGATTGTTTAATTAATGTGTTTTATTTTTGGCCATGCGTATCAGTTATTGTGCCATGTGTACCAGTTATGCAAATTGTTCAATGTGTATCATTTTTAAAAATGACTTTGTATCACGTATATCATTCCCTACTAGAAAAATGAAGCGAGTAACTAATTAATGTATATCATTTTTTGCAATTTTAGCAAAGATGACAATAAACGACGTAAAATGGATTAATCAAAATATTATTGCAAACAAAGCAACCAAACTCTGCCATGACATATTTTTGCAACAAAATAAGGTTTTGTAGATGGTTAAACAAGCAACACCTTTTAAAGTACTTGACTCGAGTAAGTGACTTGAGCGAATGGGTCGACTGACTCGATAGCCAAGTAACTCGAGGGGCGAGTAACTGAGTTAGCCGAGTGGATCAGAGGGGAGTAGTTCGACTAGTGGATTCATGTGCCCCAAAAGTTGGATAACTTGAAAATTGCGAACAACTCAATAGAAGTGATAGGAAAACGAATTACTAAAGAACCAAGGGCTTGGTGCTCTGAGCATCTCGAACAACGTGGGTTGAGTAACTTGGACTAAGAGTTATTCGACTCTAAGCCACTCAAGTAAGCAGTATCTATCTTAATGAATAAAGACACTTATATTATGTCACCGTCAAAATAATTAAGCCAAAAAAAGTGGTGACTTACTCGAGCCACAAAGACTCGAGCCACTGATGTCGCTGCCTGGTACAGTCATTCATTGTGTTCAGCAATGCAACATTCCATCACCCAAACTATGAAGTATGGCTCCGACTACAAACAACGACATTCCACAGTACGTACTGTGAAGAATAGCACAGACTATGACAGTAACTCTGACTACTTGACTCCACTTCCATGGCACAGACCATGAAGCAAACAAGCTGTACTATTGCTATGGCACAGGCCATGAAGACAGCACAGGCTGTGTAGCTCTGACTACCTAATTACAATAACATAGCACATACTATGTGGCTCAGCACAGACTGAATAGCCAAATATATATAGTACAAACTATATGATTATAAATTCTTCTAAGAATCGAAAGACACTCCCTGAGACAATGAAGACAATGGCAGTACAATCCTGCACGGGATGTTGGGAGACATGTGATTTGGTGGCTAAGAAAAGGGATTTGTCGAACTACGTGACCTACCCACTCGAGTGACCCCAAGTCACTCGACCTAAGTGGGTCGGGTACGATCGTGACACTCGTCGACCGACCTATTTGAGTTAGAATAGAACACTACTTAGTTGATTATTGGATAGAATCTCTTGATTCCCTAATTTTACCTCTCATGATCCGATTCGATCTCTTGGAAGAGTCCCTATCCGAACTCCAACATAGCTCCTCTGAGTGCTATAAATAGGGGGGATAGTCATGCTTTTGGATCAATTAGATTTTGATAGCTGAATACGTTCGTACTGCTGATATTCCAAACTCAACTAGCCTTCTCGTTCACCCAACCCCATCTCTCTCCGTTTTGTGTTTTTTCTCATCGCGTTTGCATATTTCACCTCTCCACATTCGTTCTTTACCTGTTTGATCTAAAGGACCCTACATTCTTTGGAAATTCCACTAGGGGAGGTGAATTTGTGAACAGTCAATACTCGAAGCGGACTACATATGGCACCAAGAGCAACCACGTCCCAGAAGGACATTCTCACAGTAATAAGCACAACGGAGCACCCAAGGCAGAGCAGCGGGAACACAGTAATCATCGAGATGATCTATTCTTAGACGCACTATAGAGCATCCAGGATGGCTAAACCAATTTTTTGAATCTGATCGTCGGGCTAACAAATTCTATCCTAGCCGAAGTAGCAAATGTCAACTGGGCAGACAGCCCGATTAAGAAGACACCAGCGAATGAACCTGCAGATCCACGAGTAACTACGATGAGTTAACAACCACCAACAAAGCAAGTCAAGGTCCAAGCCCAAGTAACCCTGGTAACAATACAAGGATCGGCCAACCCAAATTCTTTTATGCCAGGAACAAATTCTATCCTCGCTCATCAAATTGAGGTGGTTACCTAGTACAGCCCAATTAAATTCCTGCTTAGCAAACCAGCGGTAACTGGATGGGCGGCCAGGTGAATGGTGGGCCCTACAATTTGACAGAGCTGCGATAAGAGGGATAGGAGGTTCAGGTGCAGTACTGACTCATCAAGAGTATGAGGCACTTATCATCATACCGTTGGCCACGAAACAAATGGGAGTCAGGCAACTAAAAATCTTGGGAGACTCAAGCCTAGTAGTAAAATAATCAACAGGAGAGTTCGAATTGAAGGAGGTCGCCTTAGCAACATATAGGACAATGATGCAGAAGCAGCTCGAGAAGTTCGAAGAGGTAAAGATTGATCACGTACCTAAGCTACCCTGGGGCAAAGCTACCACAGTTAGACTACGCAATGGCTATTACAGTAAGAAGAAAACATGAGATGGCCCGATTCATGCTAATCGAAGGAGAAGTTTATCACCGAATAGCAAGAGGGCTATTTACCCGGTGTGTGGACAAAGAAGAAGCTAGACTCAGGCTACACCTGATATATTAACAGACCTGCGGGGAACCCAACATAAGTTTGTATCAGAGGATCCAATGGCAAGGCTACTATTGGCCGAAAATGACGAGAGATGCCGCTTGATTACAGGGTGAATGTGTGCATTGCCAAGCTATAACTCTCAGAGAAGAATGCTTTCTTAACAAAATGGTGGCTAACTAGAGAATCCCATACTTTGAGTATCTACACACGGGAGTACTACCATTAGATCTATTGATAGCAGCTCGGGTCAAGAAGCAATCAATGAAATTCTTCATCGAGCAGAGCCAGCTGTTTTAAAAAGGCATAAAAGGGGACCTAGTATGATGCATGTCATACGAGGAAATAGATGAGTTATTGGAAGCTGCCCACCAAGGAGAGCACCAGGGGAGAACACGATTATACCAACAACCATTACATCTGAGGTATTACTAGCCCACTATAGAGGAAGACACGAAGAAATATGTCAAAAACTGTCAAGCTTGTCAGAAACATGGAGATGTAATACACACCCCGACGGTAGACCTGCACAACTTAAGGACTCCATGGCCCTTTCACATATGGACAATGGATCTTATTGGCCCAATACACCCGCAGGTAATGGGGCATGAGTGGATCCTCGCAGTTACAGAAGTCTTTACCAAATGGGTCGAAGCCATACGAATAAAAAAAGGCGTAGAAAATGCAGTGGTGAATTTCAACAGGGAAAATATCATATGCAGATTTGGAATCCCCAAAGTCATACTAACGGATAATAGCACACCTTTTGTCAACAAATAGGTTCAAGGGCTACTCAATTCTTACCAGATCAAGCATCACAAGTCCTCGCCATACTACCCATAGGGGAATGGGCAGGCTGAAGCAACGAACAAGATTCTAATCAAAGTTTTAAGCAGAATGATGGAGGAAAATGGGAAGGCTTGGCCAGATCATCTATCAATAGCACTGTGGGCTTACCACACTATACGTAGACCCTCTACGTCAGGATCACCCTATTCGCTGGTCTACGGGTCTGAGGCAGTGCTACTAGTCGAGCTGGCAATACCCTCAGCCAGGATGGCTTTAGCTGTGGGGTAGAACCCACACCATCGAATGGTTAACTTGAAAGCAATCGAGGAAAGAAGAAGGCGAGCGATAGACTACAAAAGACCAAGCAGACGAGGGCAAAGGCCTACAATAAAAAAGTACAAAGGAGAGAATTTAGAAGTGGCGACTTAGTATGGAAGCTAGCGGACCCAGTCATGAGAGGATCATCAATGCCAAAAATAAAGTACAGTCTCATGATCAACAAAATGCTATAACAAATTCTTCATTAAATTATCCCCTATGTCTATGTCGAACGAAAAATGAGACTTGTGCTGGACCACCTTCGCAGTATCTGCCTCCATCTTCTCTAGCAAACGGGGGTGCTCGGCCCTGGCCTCGTTCAATATGGCTTCTAGACCTAAAATGCACTGGATAGACAGGGATAGAGAATGCTCATCCTCGCTCACACGAGCAAGTGACTCCTTATGTAACAACAGAGCATGAGCAGCGTCCAATCTCGAGCGCAACCAGGCAAGATCCAACTTTACTTCCTCCAGGTCGTCGACCCATGCCAAAGCGGTATCCAGTGTGGCTAAGTCTAACTCGTGATTGGCAAAGTCCGACCGCTGTCGAGTTATAGAACACAGGGCATGAAGAGTGAGACCAAGAAATATAAGGCTATGGAGACGAAAATTAGTGAATGTCCCTGAATGATGAGAACAAATGGCCTCTAATGTTACGCCGTCCGAGCAACTGACCTTTCGTCCTAGGAATTCAGTGGTAGACCCTTCAGGTATTTCTGGCCCAGCGAATGGCTCCGGCGAAGAAATATGGATAGCTTTTACATGAATGGTTGGCTTGCGCAAACCAATAAAGGTGTCACCATCCCCTTCCCCTTCAAAGACGGCCTCTTCTGCGCCAGTTCGACCCTTCCCCTCGACTTCGGCATGCGATTCCCCGTTGTCAAACAATTGAAAATTCAGAAGAGATTCTAAACGGCTTGGGGGAGACATCTCAGAAGCATGTTTAACCTCCTCTTCGAAACCAAGAGCAGGGGCAATGTTTGCAACAACCTCGTCTACGGAGGTGTCGAAGCTAGATTCAAGTAGAGGACGGGGCTCTCGAACAGAGGATACGGGTCACGGAGAAGCCTGTCAAGAGGGGGGTAGAAGAAGACTCGGTCTCAGCCTCAGGTACCGGCGAAATCAATGTGCGCCCGCGGCGCTCACGTAGTAATGTGCCCAAGGGGACAATGTCATCATCCTCACTCGCCTTCGTATCTACCCGAAGAGGCATTCTGGAAGTAGCGGAGGCAACGGGCACAGCTGAAGAACAAAATCCCTAAAAAAATAGAGGAATATAATTGACCAATAGAGGTAAATAGAATAAACAAAGGGGAAGTATAGTAGACTTACTCGACGAAGTCGCTTCAGAGGAAGAGGTCCATCTTCAGCAGATGGCACTGGTCTATCACTAGGGTCTCCCTACTCTGTTTGAGTCGGGGCATGCTGGGTGGCTTGCACCATGGAGCGAGTAACTTGCCCCTCGACTACCTGAAGTGGAGTAGCAATGATAACATCCGGAGCTGTATCAGTTCCTTAAACAACAGAAGTAAAAGCAAAATGGCTAAGGGTACCTCGATCACGTTTCTTGCTCGAAAGCCGATAGGCTATAATGGACTTCAGAAAAGGATGGGTCGTGGCCACAATCACATCAGTAAGGGGGAAACAAGAGAAGGAGTCCAAGTTTCGCCGCCAATAAGGAGAGTGGTTCGGTGTGCACTGGCCCATATGTCCTCTGGAGGGGAGTTCGATTACTAAGAGGCGAGAAGGGGTAACTAAGTTGCCAAGCATGCAAGGCTCAAAACTCTCTGCAAATGAACATGGTTGAAAAAGGTGAATGGGGGCCCCTTGATCAAAGCCGAACTGACGAAGTACACAATCAGGGCGGTAAGAGGAAACCCCCATACCCTCTTTTGTGATGTATGAAAGCAAGCCAAGAAGAAGTACACATAACATGCAGTGGTGGGCGTTCTCCAGAGAAGATGTTGTCTCTAGGTGAAGATGCTGAGGAGAGTCAAAATACCAAGAAGGAAAGACCACCCCGGTGGGGGCCGATGTATATGGCCGGAATGAGAAATCACTAACCTTGTTGAAAAACGTAAAGATGTCTTTGGCAGTGCTCTGACTGTTCGACCTAAGTATCAAAGGGTAGTCGCTTACAATCTCTGTCATAACATTATGACCGTCAGTGTCTACTGTTTGGATCCTCCTCATCCGAGTAAAGAGGTGGGGACGGGGGCAAAGCCAGGGAATCGTTCATATAGAACCGCTTGAAGAAATGTGGAGGCAATGAAAGAAACTATATCATAACGGCCTACAGAGCGCTCCATCTCAATCTTTAGGAGGTCCAGCCGTCGGTAAAGAGTACCCAAGAAAATAGGGCCTAAAGGAATAGGCGCTCCACGAGCCAGTTGATTGGCCAAAGGGAAAACCAAAGGGGAAACGCTGTCGGGCGGGCTACCTAGAATTACCAAAGTAGACAAGAACATAGATATGAAAGCTGCCAAGTAAAGGTCTGTCTCATGACCCTCACCAGGAAATTCTACTCTATCGCCATCATGGTTAGTGCCCTTCAGTTGTACTTTCTTGAAAAAATATCGAATCCGTGAGGCATAAGTGGACTTTGTGGACGAGCGACAATTCTCAAGGGGAGCACCAGAATCATCAAAATGGCTTCCATAGCTCGCAGCACGAGTAAGACAGGTGCATAATCTGGCTATTGCATCACGATCACCTGCCGTCAGCGTTTTGGGGTTAAAAGAGGCTGACCCACGAATATCAAGATGGAGAAGAATAGAGACATCCTTGAGGGTTGGGGTCCACTCCCCCAAAGATATGACGAAGGTGAGCGAGTCGATGCTCCAATGGCAAATCAACGCTCCCAAGCTTGAGATACTGCGACGTATATGGATTATTCGAGAGAGCATGAGGGAAGGAAGGATGCCGACTTGATCCAGAGTGGCACGGAGATCTGCTACATGTATGACGTCTTCCACCCATTTAAGCCAGCCAAGAGGCGGGCCCACAGGGGTCCTGAATGGGAGAAAAGAAAAAGGGTAGTCAGCTCGTTCAATCTGAAAGCGAGGAATAGAGGAGGGAGTGATGATTTCTGCCTCTTCATGGACCCCCTCAGGATACAGGATCAATGGATGTATGATTGCCACATAATAGGGGACGAATGAGTCAATAGCCCTCCAAAACTTATCATTCTTACCACCAAATAATGGAGCCATGCGCCATTGGGAGAGAGGAATGGCGGGTTAGGCTTCCAAGTGGGGCCCTACGGTCACCAACGTTGACAACAAATGAGCGAGGAGCACACGAAGCTATTAACACAGACGGTGGGGGGTCAAGGAGAAAGAGTGAAGAAAAGCCAATAATACAAAAGTTGGGAACAAGTGGGGACCAAGTGAGGGTCCAGGTACTATTTAAAGAAAATGAGGAAGGCGAAGAGGTAAAAAGCATCAAGTGCACCGATCCAAGGAAGACGAGGGTCGACACAACAGCTGGCACTCACGTGCACGCGCACAAGTTGACGCGTGCGTTGAATGCGCGAATGAAAACCGAGTAACTTGCGCCCATGCAAGGGGCAAAATGTAGATGGTTAAACGAGTAATACCTTTTAAAGTACTTGATTCGAGTAAGTGACTCGTGCAAATGGGTCAACTAACTGGATAACCAAGTAACTCAAGGGGCGAGTAACTGAGTTAGCCGAGTGGATCAAAAGGGAGTGGTTCGACTAGTGGATTCATGTGCCCTAAGAGTCGGATAACCTGAAAATTGGGAACAACTCAATAGAAGTGATAGAAAAACAAATTACTTAAGAACCAAGGGCTTGGTGCTCTAAGCATCTCGAACAGGGTGGGTCGAGTAACTTGGACTAAGAGTTATTCGACTCTAAGCCACTCAAGTAAGTTTTATCTATCTTAATGAACAAAGACACTTATATTATGTCGCAATCAAAATAGTCAAGCCAAAAAAGTGGTGACTTACTCCAGCCACAAAGACCCGAGCCACTGATGTCGCTGCCTAGTACAGTCATTCACTGTGTTCAGTCGTGCAACATTCCATCACCTAAACTATGAAGTGTGGCTCTGACTACAAACAAAGACAATCCACTGCATAGACTGTCAAGCATAGCACAGACTATGACAGTAGCTCTGACTACTTGATTGTATTTCCATGGCACAGACCATGAAGACAGCACAGACTGTACTATTACTATGGCATAGGCCATGAAGACAGCACAGGCTGTGTTGCTCTAACTACCTAATTATAATAACATAGCACAGACGATGTGGCTCAGCACAGACTGAATAGCCAAACATATATAGCACAGACTATATGATTATAGATTCCTCTGAGAATCAAAAGATACTCCTAAAGATAATGAAGGCAATGGCAGTACAATCCTGCATAGGACGTTGGGAGACATGTGGTTTGGTAGCTAAGGAAATGAATTTGTTAAGTTACGAGACCTACCCACTCGAGTCATTCGAGTGACCCCGAGTGGATTGGGTACTTGACCCGAGTAGGTCGGGTACCCTCGTGACACTCGTTGGCCGACCTAGTTGAGTTGGAATAGAACACTACTTGGTTGATTATTGGATAGAATCTCTTGATTTCCTAATATCGCCTCTCATGATCCAATTCGATCTCTTGAAAAAGTCATATCCGAACTCTAACATAGCTCCTCTGAGTGCTATAAATAGGGGGGATAGTCATGCTTTCGGATCAATCAGATCTTCATAGTTGAATACGTTCGTACTACCGATATTCCAAACTCAACTAGCCTTCTTGTTTACTCAGCAACATCTCTCTCCATTCTGTGTTTTTTCTCATCGCGTTTACATATTTCACCTCTCCACATTCGTTCTTTACTTATTTGATCTAAAGGACCCTACTGGTTTCATTAAATATAAAATAATTTACAAAAAGCGAGATGAACATGAAAAATATACTTTAAAATGGCGTAACAATTTACCCGCTATTCAAAACTACTAGATGAAACAATCGTACAGCAAAAGAAAGTCCCACATAATATTGCAAAGCTGCACCAAAACTCTATACGAATGGCTGATAACTTACGGCAGCAATGGTAAAACACAATCAAACGACACCACAATTCAAATTTCAAAACAAAATCACGGGATATGGTCCCGTAAATATTGGTAACTGTCATTTAACAAAATAATTTTTTTTTACAAATTTTTTTTATTTAAATTATAAAGTCAATTAAAATTAACAAAGAGTATAAAGGTCAATTTTTTTAAATATTTTTAAAAAGAATTTTATGAAATACACAATTTTGAAAAATAATTTATCTTCAACTATTTTCTTAAAATAAGACACATCTCTAATTTACGCAAAAAAATTGTATCCACTTAAAATGGAGTGTGTACAACTAGCAATACCAACTAAGAATTAACTGATTAAGAATCTTTTAAAAGTGTGTTGTGCATCTTGAAATGTTAAAGGGCTCGCGTCAATGATACCAAATCATCACATTTGTAACATCAAATCAGCCCAGTACATATAAAAAGCAGTAATATTTATCTAATTCACATCTTCTAAAATAAAACAATAAATTTAAAATCCAATTCACTGCACCAAACAGCAATTGTCAAATGTTTGTCCCGAAAATAAATTTCCAAATTAAAAAAAATTTCCATAAACCCTATTACACTCCCCCTCGTGGCTGTTTTACTAAAATAAGTCAACTTTTTAACTTAACTAACAGATTATGAATTTTTAAACTTAATTTTCAACCTACATAAAAACGTGTTTAGTAAACACGCTTTAATAGAAAACGTGTTTGCTAAACACGCTTTAAGTTTAACCTCGAAGAGATTAAAAATAACAATATAAAAACGTGTTTAATAAACGCATTTTCTAGATTAATACATAAAACGTATTTAGTAAACACGTTTTCAGTAAAAATTTAGTTTTAATAAAAGCGTGTTTTATAAACGCGTTTTATTTTAAAATTCAGTTTCAATGAAAGTGTGTTTACTAAACACGCTTTCAAGTTTATTAATAAATCGTATTTGGTAAACACATTTTCTATTAAAATTCATTTTCAATAAAAGTGTGTTTGCTAAACACGCTTTTCTTTGAAATTTAATTTCATTTAAAACGTATTTAGAAAACATGGTTTCAGTTTAATTACTGGATTGCATTTAATATGCATTTTTGGTGATTGATTTATTTGATTTTTAAATATTTTCAAATTTTTTATAAATTTTAGTTAAGTTTTTATTTTTTCATTCTTCTTGATGACAAGAATAAAATAATATTTATGATTAATTTTTAGTTAATTATTCAAAATTTAATTAAAATTTAGTTTTATTTAAGTTATGTTTATTTTATTTTTAAATTTTTGGTTATTTATCAAGTTCTCCACTATCTGTATTTTTGTTGATAAGATAAAGGCCCTGTTTCGACTAGATTTTGTAAATTTAACATATTTTTATTTTTTTGAATGTTTTATATTTTGATTAAATTAAAATATTTTTAATTTTCTAAATTGTCTCTATGAGATAAATTAAAAAATTAAAAGAAATTATCAAAAGTGAAAATAATTCACTAAAGCTAAAAATAAGCAACTTAAGATTTCACTTATTAGCTAATTTTTGTGTTTTTTAAACTTTTTTTAGATTTTAATTTAAAAAATATTTTTTCGATTCATGTTGACGAGAGAAGTTAACTTTACATTGTTTTGAAAAAAAACAATATAAATATTTTTTTTAAATGAAATTTTCGATAAATGGAGATTCTGAATTTATTATTACTTGTTAAATAGACTTTATGAAAAGTGTTTTAAATTTTACAGTTTAAATATTAAATTTATCTTGAAAATCTCAAGTCTTTTAAAATTACTGTTCGCATCTTTTAGCACTAAAATTTTAAAACTTACATGATAAAGTATTGTTCTTCATTATAATTGTCATGATTACAATTAAGTTGAAGTTTTTTATAAATTTTTTGTGGCAATATAAATTAAAAGCTAAAAAACCTAATTTGTTGTATTGAAAGCGTTCAGTTGTTGTTCGAATACTGGTTTTGCTAAACACACGTTATTCTTTAATTATTCCAGCCACATCAAGTTTAGGAAGCTAACTTCGGAATTGTTTAATGACAAATCCATCGATCATTCGATTCAGAGCTAAATATAAATGTTTAAAAGTGTAAATTTATCTTTCCAACGCATTAAATAACATTGAAAATGGACATCTGTATAGATCATGGTGACCTCACAAAGTTGGCTACTCGCTGATTATCCAATGAATTAATGCACATTCAAAATTAATTTTCAAATAAGTGTAACAACATGCACGTGAGCTGGACTTATAAACACAACTTTCGTGCTCAAACCACTTAAGGTAACATCATTCGAATTATAGGTACGACACATAATACAACCCACATTTCAAAGGACATATACAAACATCCCTTTCATGCATTATATGTCATAGTGACATTCAAACTATGACATACTATAATACAGCCGCACATCATGTGCTTCCATCATCATCTTACATTTCACTATCCAATTGGTAGGTAGCATCCATACTCCTATTGTGGTACAATGACGCGTCGTGCAGTAAACCTTCTTCTTCTCGCTCCCTCACTGTCTGTTCACAAGTGAATCTATGTAACCGCATTTGCATGCGATTAACTTCTTCGTGAAAATGATGCAAAGCCATCTACAACTGTTGACTAGTATCAATGGACATGTTGTTAGAACGTGGAAAAAAAAATTAGAACCAGCGCCGTGATCGTAAAAAACGGCGCATACATTTTTCATGAAAAATCATATCGGCGAATAGATATATTAAGATTAAATATACCTTCAAGAAATTTGTACAAGTTTTTTTGATGCAGAACAACGATCCGAGACGACACAATGATCTTTTCACGTCCATCCTGACGCACACGACGATCCTGGCGAGTGGGCACCGATCCGTATCTTCGTATTTTTTTTCTTCTTGGTTTCTATCTCACACCTTTCTCTCAAAGCAAAAGGAATACACCATAAGAGAGAGAGAGAGAGAGAGAGAGAGAGAGAGAGGCAGCGGCTAGGGCTTGGGATTAAGGATATCTCTTTGGCTCCTTGTGATATGTATTAATATATCACTTCATATTTTCATGGAAACTATATATCTCTTTCCTAAAACTAAGGAGGAGATATATATTTTTCATAAAGAATCATCTAAACCCCTATTAGGGCCGGCCACCTAGGGAGTGATCCCTAGGTGTGCCAAATTCCAATACCGCCCTCCATTATTCAATTTAATCCCCGAATGTTTCGGGCGGCAAAATTGACATTCAAATTAAATTAAATAATTACTGAAACCGATAAGAAAATATCCGTGCATTTAATGAACTACGTGATGGATCACAAGGAAGTATAGGGCTCGGGATAACCGTACGAGAAAACCGGATATCCCTAACTCTGTCCCCGAATTAGATCCTTTCTCGCACGAACCAGAACTTATTCAACTAAAGGTCCTGACTGAACTCCCGGCCCTAACTCAAATTATGTCTTGAGTTTATAATTATCAAATGCATTGAATTCTCCCTACGTTTAAGATATGGATTCCCAATAAATAAATTAGGTTACTGACAACCCGATTTAATTATCCTCTTCTCTTCCCAGCTGCACCGCTTAACCTTTTGATATGCCGGATCGAAAGATCCACTGTACAGATTTACCATAATCAAACCTATAAGAAAAGCGCATGAGGGGGAACTCCTCAACCTAAGTCGGACGTGGTTTCCATTAGCTGATTATCGATCATCGGACAAATAATGCCAGTACCCAACTCATCGGTATTGTTGATCTCA
>JAOTRH010061450.1:0-18579 GCA_034768845.1 Heliamphora exappendiculata
TATATTTTGTATATTTAGTTATATTAATTTATCAACTATTATTTTTTATTTATTATATTATTTATAACTTTTATTAACATTATTCTTTTAAACCTTAAAAATTATACCCAAAATATTCTCGTACCCGCTCCGTTCTCCGCTACTTTCCCAATATTTTTTTCCGTCCCCGCCTCGATCAAATAGGGGATGGGGATAGGGGAACTAATCCCCGTCCCATTGCCATTCCTAACGGTTTTACTTCATAAAATTTCATATTTTCATTCTTAAAATCATGCATATCATCAATGCAGATATCATTCCACAGTTAAAGAAAAATAGTAATCAAAACTTGATTTTTCACCCGAATCATACAACCGAAAGAAAACATTATTTTTCCACTCGGATCACACATCGAGGAAAGAGAAATGATATTTTCCACTCAAAACACAAACAGCCAAGGAAAATAAAATGATACAATTAGTAATAAAGTTGTACTCTCCACTCGGGCCACACCGCCGAGGAGAAAAGATAAAATGATTCCTATGTACTGACTCCGTCACAAAGGGACATAAGTAGCTACTATAGACTCTTACCCATTATCCAATCCCTAAATATCTTAGGACCGGTTAGGTAATGATAAGTTCTATACGGAACACCACAATGTAACCGCTGACTTTACGGACTAAAATCGAACGACAAAAGTACCTACCACCTTCTTTACGGGAATTACTCCGAAGGACAAAGGGACCTACTCTGTGCTCGTTTTTGGACTTCTACCGAGGACAACTCGTGCTAAATACCCGTTATCTCGGTACATCTAGAGAATCATTTCAAAAACTAACCCGTAGCTTAAGTACGAAAAACTAAAAAAAAAAATAGTTATACATCAACATGTATAAAAAGATATCCAACATTCATCAACATGGAGATCTACAAGCATGTAAGAACATACTTCAAAATATTTTAAAAGTTGAGACTCAAGCCCGAGAGTTAGCTCTAAACCTAAAAAAAAAACACGTTTTATAAAACTTTCTTTTTGAAAACCACGGATATCCACACATACGGAACATGAAACGGCTAACATCCCTCTCCAAGATTTAGTCAAGGGACCTCAAAAATTCACCGACTAAACACCACTCGAGGAAAGCCAATCTCAAAAATATCAAAATTCTCAAAACTGCCCAGATCGATCGATCGATTAAGAGATCGATCGATCGGTCCCAAACCAGTCTCAGTTTCTCGAAACAGAAACAGGTTTTTCAACACAAAAACATGTATAAATATGAAATTAAAGCCTCCAAACACCCATTTTGATAACTATAAATATCCACAAGTCCATATCTTGTAAAAATCTCTAAAAAGCGCAAAACATGCTTTTTATCCGAACAATATGGTTTAAATATGAAAATATAGCATGAAAAGAATTTTCACGCAATTTCAACTGGTGAAAACACCTATAATTACATGTAACACCCTTTAACAACGATAGAGTCTAGAATCCTACCTCAAAGAGTTATAAACTCAAAGCTTTACCAATCGTCAAAAACCCAAAGTTGTCGAAACACGATTCCATTCGGATGGATGTGAAGCCCACGACGAATACATCAAGGATCCACCCTCCAATCACCAAGATCCGAGCCTGAACACACCCAAAGTCTAGAGAGCAGGCTGTGCTTGTAGTCTAGGGTTTTAGGAGAGGAAAAAGGAAGCTTACAAACAAAGCTTTGCACAAGAACTAAGCAATTCTACCACTTTTATAACAGTCTGTCCGAACAGACCGATCGATCGGTTCCCCATTTCACTGCTCTGTTGTCCAAATTTTAAACGATGATATCTCCCTCATCCGAACTCCAAATATGGTCATTCTTGTGCTCAAACTTAATCTCGAGAAGGCTACTTTCCAATGGTTCAAACCTCATACCAAACCTCATTTTTTAGAAAGAGTTATGACAAAATTAGTAAATGTATTTCGCTTTCCTTCACATGCTTTTCACATATTTTTGTCTGAACATCTCTTAGAACCTCAAATTTTCCCCAAACATATCTTTCACGCGTATCCAAGCTCAAACACTCACCCACAATATCACCAAGGTCATGTTTAACTTTTACACCATCAACACTTAAATCATTTCCCAAAAATGAAATAGGTCAGGGTCTTACAGTTTAAAATCGTTTTTCATTGTTTTCGATGGATGGAGGTGTGTTTCGAGAGTTTTTTTTTTTGAGTTTTTGGTGTCGGGTTTGGACGTGCGGATGTCTAAGGGTGTTGGATGGATGTCTAGAGGTTTGATTTGAGGTTTGGAGGCCAAAATCGTAGCTCAAAAATATTTTCTAGGCAAGGTCAGTCGACTGAATCATGCTTTTGGGAGGTCAGTCGACTAACATGGTTCTGTTTTAGTTTTTCATGCTTTCCAGCGTGTTTTTAGTCGGCTGGGCATGGATGGTCAGTCGATTGGGGTCCTGTGTGGCCGTTTGGTGTTTGCTTTGGTGCTTTGGTGGTTCTTTTGGAAAAAATGATGGTTTAAAAAAGGAATTTTTACGAAAACTTGAAAATATATGTTTTCTTTGGAGGTTTAGAGCTAACCATTGGGGTTGAGCCTCAACTTTGAAAATGTTTGATGAAAGTGTGTGTTTTTACGTGCGTGTAGATCACCATAGTGATGGATTGGATATCTTTTTATACATATGTTGTATAACTATTTTTAGATTTTGAAATATTTTTTATAGATGTACCGTGACAGTGGATGTGATGAGTTGGACTTCTATTGCTCCTTGGTAGAAGTCCAAAAACGTGCGCAGTGTGGGTGAATTGTACCTTCGGGTTAGTCCCCAAAAATTGAGTATTGGATGTTTCCTCCATCGGTCGTGGCAAACCGTAAAGGAAAGTCGGTTACCTCCGTGAATGGTGTACGCTGCTGTGACTCCATATAGAACTTATCATTATCTAGCAGGTCTTAAGTGGTTCAGAATAATGATAATGGGAAGGAGTCTATAGTTGTTACCTTTGTCCATGTGTGTGGTAGAGTCGGTACATAGAATTTTATTTTATCTCTTTCTCCTCGGCTGTGTGGCCTGAGTGGAGCATACTGTTTTATTACTGTTTTTCCTTAACTGTGGCATGATATCTGTGAGGATGATATGCATAGTTTCAAGGATGGAAAACTTGTAGTTTTTTAGAGAAAAACCTTTTTAGCTCTTGTGGTTGAATCTTTATGCTTATGGTTGCATAACCTGCTTTACAGTTTTATTTGTCTATTTCTATTGGATTTCGGCTTACGGTGTGGAATTTTGTTGTAAAATTATTTTCAGGTGAACATGTGGAGTTGACATAGATACCTGTTGTAGCACCCCAATCCTGACATAATATAAATCGAATATACTTTTGAAGCCAACCCGATGTGGAAATTTTTTCTTTGAAAACTAAGCCTTTAAACAACCTATTTATGTCCCCAAAACCCATTTATGAGGAATTTTGTTTAAAACAATTTTCATAGTCAAAGCCCAGCGGAGACCGCTCGAGTGAACACCTTACCGCTCGAGCGGTGACACACTCGAGAGTCATTGCCCAAGAACTGTGAAAAACATCAATGTTTTGGAAACAAGGTTCAAGTAACTATTCTTATTACACTTGATTTGAGTGAATAAAATCGAGAAATGAAAATACACATTTGAGGACAAAATAATCATTTATCATAAGCTAAAGATCGTTGCCAAAAAATTTTCTTTAAGAAATCAAAATGCCCTATTCGACCAAAACAAGAACGTCCTCACATGCATGCATCACCTGAATAAATTATCCAAAGGTTCAAAGGAAGGAATTACATCTTTACACTTTCATTTCTCAAAAATTGACTATCCAAAAAAAATGTAATCCTATTAAATTTTCCAAAAAAAAAAAGCCATCGACCACTGGTTCTACTCCAAGGCCTTCTTTCCGTTATCATCTGAAATGTTGTTAAACAACATGAGCCGATACTCGTAGGAACAAGACTAACATTGAACATATGCATAACATGCGAAGATGATTACACAGAATACACATATAAGCTTGATCACTTCATATTGTTTATTTTGAGACAAATTTTTCCATGCATAACCGAGTTTTTGTGCAAAAGGATTGTTATTCCATAGTCTCTTTTTATACCCAAAGAATTACCCATCTTGGTGAACCCAAAGAACCCAACTCATTTATCATTTTCAATTAACCCAACATACTTCACTGCTTTATCACGTTCTCAATTTGAGATTTCACCAACTCCATTAATTACAACCCACACACACAAACACATGCTTTGCTAACTCATTTCATATTTCACCAATTCATGGTTCGAAGTCATTGGCACCAGCGTCGGACGAGCGTATAGAACCACGTAGTGTTACATTCAACCCGGTTACATAAGCCCTATGAAGTAACAAAACGTTCTATACCCGACACGACTAACGTTCTCTCCCGGTTGCTAACCAGCGGGCAGAGAACTCAATATGTGCAGTTTTTCGATCTTTCACCAAGGAGCAACTCGTGCCCAACCTTAAACGATCCATAGATCTATAAATTGGTCCTTCTCAATGCATCACAACACAACACACACACGTGAGTCCAACCCAAGTGGTTCCTCTCACCAAACTCGTTTCATAACATGATTCCATTATTCATATTTCCATTATTTTAGGGCACAAAATCGAGTTAATCATCACGTAGCTCCCAATTCACAAAGTCATTGGTTCTATTCAACAAAACCCATATTTTTGGTTTGACATCTACAAGAGTCACATAGATTTATGAAATTAATATCGCAATAAGTTATGACAACCCCTAATTTAACCATTAATCAAGTCAATTTCATCATATCAATTCTTTAAACCCCAAACCCCCAATTCTCATAGTTTTAATTCAAGACCCAAGCCCTATTATCTCATTTCTCAATCCATTCGCGAAAAGCAATAACATCAAGATAAAAACATGTTACATCACTCATAAATCCATGCTTTAACCCCCATTATCACCAAACTTTAGTTTAGGGCTTTAAAAACGCAAATTTCATGCCTTTAAGTTCATTAATTGAGAAATACGACTCATATCACGAATATTCAAATAAAGTCTTAGATCCTACCTTTGGGATACTAGATCCACAAGGAAAGCTTCACACGAGCTCCAACAATGAGGATCTCCAATCGCACAGTGAGAAAACGCCCCCAATGCTAAGATTGGACCTCTAATGGTTGAATCACCGAGAGGGAATGTAAAGAAACTCACTCAAAGGAGCCAAATAAGCCTCTACTAACTCTCAAACCTAAACCTTAACTTTCACCTTTGCCCTAGAGAGAGAGAGAGAGACATTAAAAGAATGAGAGAAAAAGTGGCCCACGCAATTTTTAAAAATATCAGTTCCACGACAGTCCGCTCAAGCGAACCCCCACCGCTCGAGCGGTCCCATCCCTCAGAAACTCTCTGTCACTTCTCCACTCGAGCGGTTAGGCCTCCGCTCGAGCAATCAACCTGGGCTGGGATCCCGAATCACTGAAGATGCAATCAAACTATATACGTACAAAACATCACTCAACAACGTTCTCCTACATAAATTCACCCTCAACCATCACTAACAAACACATACAAGCTTAAGAATATGTTTTACTGCATGGTTTACACTCATAAACATCTCCACTGGACATAACATATTTGTCTTCATTAGAATTTTGAAAATAACAAGGGTCCGGGTCACTACACCTGTGGTGGCAGAAGACTTGCTGTAGTTTTTCTTATTTTTGAGACATGTAGTTTTACATGCGATGCCTACTTCTGAAGGCGAGTTTTGTACGCCTTGAGGTAATATACTTATTTATGTATAAGATTCCATGTTTATTGTTTATGAGAGCTGAACTTTGGAGATCTTTTATCCAAAAGTTGTATATTTTGAGTTGATGGTTTGCCAACTGCAAATCTTATTTTCTCAAACGGTGTTTTAGTGGGCTTTCGCGTAACTCTGGTGTTTGGGGCGTGACAACTTGGTATCAGAGTTTTAGGATCGAATACCTAAGAGCCATGGAAAAGAGGGTACATCACCTTGTGAGGATGTGTGTGTGCTTGATTGCTTGTGTTTTAGCATTTTGTTAACATACGCATGATAGTATGTTCAGCATGATGGTTGTGTATATGTGGGTATGGAGGTTGGACCTTGGAATCGATTAGTCTTGTCTTCGGGTGTTTAGATTAACAAACTTGGGAGCCATGTTAGAGACGCGTTTTGCAGACGTGATTTTTAGTAAGGAATCTAAGTAGGTTATCCAAAGTGACGCTTCATTCTTGTTAGTTCTCCTCGGTATGTGAGATGTGTTGACATGATCTTAAGTTGGTATGTGTTAGCATGCTTATGTGTATTATGTCTTTTACGTTAGCAATAACATGTTGTAGGAAAGCTTATCCTATTATGTTGTTTTCGTATAGAGTTATGTCCACGCGGGGAGGACGAGGTCGAGCCCAAGGCCGTGGCCGTGGTTCTGGCCGAAGGGATGTTTCAATCCGAGATATTGGGGATGCTAATGCACCCCAAGGACCTGTTGACATGGGAGATCTGTTGCACGAGATGGTCGACTCTATCCGGCAACTGGCTGAGGCCTCTAGGGGGAGGGTGAGTGTACCCAAACTGAGGGCGACAGTCGCAATGCGCAAGTTTCACCATCTAGACCCTCCTACCTTTTCTGGGGATCCCAACTCCACGAAAGGCACAGAATGACTAGAGCTGGTCACAAGGATCTTGGACATGCTTCAGATAGAGGAAGATGATTTGAGGGTTACTTTTGCTGCCTTCCAACTGAGGAGGAGTGCTCACATGTGGTGGAAATTTGCCAAGACTACAGTTGGGGGCACTTGGGAGGCATTCACCAAGGTATTTCTGGAGAAATACTTTTCGGCGACTTTGAGGGACCGTTACAGAGAGGACTTCCTTTTCCTGACTCAGGGAACAATGACAGTGGTTGAGTTGAGGCTGAGTTTACTAGCCTATCCCGGTTTGCACAAGAGATTGTGCCCACTGATGAGTTCCATGCGAAGAGGTTCGAGAGGGGTTGGAGGCTGGCTATCTGAGATCGAGTGGCGACATTCAGGATGCAGGTCTTTACAGAGTTAGTGGACATCGCCATGAAAGTGGAGGACACTCTGAACGAGACGGGCAGAGACAAAGGCAGTAGGAGTCAGCAAGATGAGGGACATGCACAAGGTTAGGGACGCAAAGAGAACAAGCGTCGACGGATATCTGGTCTGAGTTCTCATCCGGTGGGGTAGTATCTGGCACAGTTTTCTGCATCCACACCTCCCGTAGCCTCAACGGGAAGGTCTGAGAAGAGAGAGCTTGTTTGTTACTGATGCAGATGGTTAGGGCATTATGCGGCAGAATGCCAGAGTCCAACGCCTGTTCAAGCACAGTCACAGTCGCAGTCACAGACGTAGGGTTGGAAGCGATCGAAGAATGTTTTTGAGATTCGCAGTTTTTTGGGTTTAGCAAGTTACTATCGACGGCTTGTGAAAGATTTTGCGAGACTAGTCGTGCCGATGATGTGTCTGACGCGGAAGGGAGTTGTGTTTGTTTGGAGTGAGTCTTGCGAGTCAGCATTCTAGAAGCTGAAGACGAGGTTGACTATCGCGCCTATGTTGATTATTCCAGAGCGAGGCTTGGGGTATACAGTGTATTGTGACTCATCATATGACGATCTTAGATGTGTTCTAATGCAGGGAGGTAAGGTTGTAGCTTTTGGTTCTCGACAGTTGAAGACGTACGAGAAGAACTATCCGACACACGATCTAGAGTTAGCAGCCGTGGTCTTTACCTTAAAGATATGGCGTCACTATCTATATGGTGAGCACTTCAAGGTTTTCTCTGATCACAAGAGCTTAAAATACTTATTTTTACAAAAAGACCTTAACTTGCGCCAACGACAATGGATGAAATTATTGGAAGATTATAATTTTGACTTGCAGTACCATCTAGGGAAGGCCAATGTTGTGGTTGACGCTCTCAGTAGGAGATCTCACGGGTCGCTAGCTTCTGTAGCTATACATGAGTGGGATATGCTGGGAGAGATTGAGGAGTTTGATTTGTGTCTTGGGGATACAACGACGTGTGGCACCTTATTTTCGATCATTTCATGACCTGCGTTGATTGCACGTGTGCTAGAGATCCAACAGATGGATCAGGAGGCTCAGATGATACGAGATCGTGTTATCAATGGAGAGGACACAGCGGATTGGGTTGTGAGTTCAGATCAGGGGCTCAAATTGGCTGGGAGGTTGTTTGTACCGGAGTCATGCCGTGCTAATCTACTACGTGAGTGTCATCATTCTCGTCTTGCAGTGCACCCAGGAGGTACGAAGATGTATCACGACCTACGTTGTCAATTCTGTTGGATGGAAATAAAGAGGGTGTGATCCAGTTTGTTTCTCGGTGCCTTACCTGTCAGAAGGTAAAGGCGGAACACCAGAGGCTCGAGGAATTATTACAGCCGTTGCCGATATCAGAGTGGAAGTGGGAGAACGTCACGATAGACTTTGTGTCGGGACTTCCTCAATCACCTAGGGGACACAACGCCGTATGGGTTGTGGTTGATAGGTTGACGATGTCTGCACATTTTCTCCCCATCTGTGTGAAGGATTCAATGGATAGACTGAGTAGATTGTATGCTAGAGAGATAGTCCGGTTGCATGGTGTGTCAGTGTCTATTGTTTCTGACCGAGACCCGCACTTCACATTGCACTTCTGGCAGAGTCTTCAAGAGAATTTGGGGACGATCTTGACGTTTAGTACTGCTTTTCACCCCCAGATGGATGGTCAGTCTCAAAGGACCATACAGATTCTAGAGGATATGTTGAGGGCATATGTACTTGATTTCAAAGGTTCTTGAAAAGATCATTTACCGTTAGCAAAGTTTGCATACAACAATAGCTATCAGTCCAGTTTAGGAATGGCATCATATGAGGCATTATATGGTAGACCGTGTAGGTCACCAGTGTGTTGGGCAGATGTGAGAGAAACCACAGTCTTGGGACCCGACTTAGTGCGGGAGATGACAGAGAAGATTGCAGTGATTCGCCAGCATTTAGTGACAACTCAGAGCCGCCAGAAGAGTTATGCAGATCAGAGGAGAACACCTTTGGAGTTTGCTGCGGGAGATCACGTGTTCTTGAAGGTCTCGCCACATAGAGGTTTGATGAGATTTGGTCGTAGCGGAAAGCTATCACCGCGTTTCAATGGACCTTTTGAGATCCTTGATAGGGTTGGAGAGGTTACATATCATTTGGCTTTGCCACCTCAATTGGCATCTGTGCATAACGTATTTCACGTTTTTATGCTTCGGAGGTACGAGCCTGATCCTTCACATGTGTTAGATTGGGTCGAACTACGGGTTGATGAGGATGCCACTTATGAGGAGCGTCTAGTGAAGATTCTTGATACGAACGAGCAGGTGTTGAGAGGGAGAACAATCGCCTATGTCAAGGTCCTATGGCTTCATCACGGGGTTGAAGAAGCGACGTGGGAGCTTGAGTCTAGGGTTCGTGCTAGATACTTGGAGTTGTTCGCCTGGTGACCTTGTAGTGAATTTCGGGGACAAAATTCCTTAAAGGGGAGAGTTATGAGACCTTGTTCAGTTTCAATTTTGAGTTATATATGTTTGACGCGTGTTTTGGCATTTTTGCTGTAGCCTGTTTATATGCATTTTGACACATGATTGAGTTTAAATATGCATGCAGGGTTGGTTACTGAGGTTAATGGGAGTTGCGGTGCGAATTTCAAAAATACAAAAAAAAAGATATTTTGAAGACCTATAAATATCTGGCGTTAGATATTTTCAAAACTTTTTAACTATGTTTTCTCCTTTTTCTCTCTACTTTCTCTCTAACTTCTCGAGAGCATGGGACTTGATTTTTGGCAATCCAACTGTCGATCATTGTTATTGGCACGGTGGTCTACGCATTCACCCGGATGAAATTTTATTCCAGTGAAGCTCAATTTTGTACGTGGATCGAGATGTTGAGTTTTTAACTCACCGAAGTGGATTCTAGACTGTATGGTTGTTAAAGAGTGTTACGTGTAATCTTATGCATCTTTACCGTTTAAAAATGCATGAAATGTGATTTATGTTTAAATCGGGTTTTTCGTTTAAAATTATTTTTCATCGTTCTCGGTGGATGAAGGTGTGTTTTGAGAGTTTTCTTTCGAGATTTTGGTGTCGGGTTTGGACATGCAGATGTTCGGGGGTGTTGGATGGATGTTTGGAGGTTTGATTTGAGGTTTGGAGGCCAAAACCATAGCTCAAAAGTATTTTCTGGGCAAGGTCAGTCGACTGGATCTTGATGATCAGTCGACTAGATCATGTTTTTGGGAGGTCAGCCGACTGAACCTCCCAGGTCAGTCGACTGACATGGTTCTGTTTTGGTTTTTCATGCTTTCTAGCGTGTTTTCAGTCGGTGGGCATGGATGGTCAGTCAAATGGGGTCCTGTGTGGGCGTTTGGTGTTTGCTTTGGTGGTTTGGTGGTTCTTTTGGGAAAATGGATGGTTTGAAAAAGAAGTTTTTACGAAAACTTGAAAATATATGTTTTCTTTGGAGGTTTGGAGCTAACCTTTGGGGTTGAGTCTCAACTTTGAAAATGTTTGATGAAAGTGTGTGTTTTTACATGCGCGTCGATCGCCATAGTGATGGATTTGATCTTTTTTTATACATGTGTTGTATAACTGTTTTCGGGTTTTGAAATATTTTTCATAGATGTACTGTGACAGCGGGTATGATGAGTTTGGATTCTATTGCTTCATGAAAAAAGTCCAAAAACGTGCGCAACGTAGGTGCTCTGTACCTTCGGGTTAGTCCCCGTAAATTGAGTGTTGGATGCTTCCTCCATTGGTCGTGGCAAACCGTAAAAGAAAGCTGGTTACCTCTGTGAATGGTGTACGTTGTTGTGACTCCATATAAACTTGTCATTATCTAGCAGGTATTAAGTAGTTCAGGACTAAGATAATGGGCAAGAGTCTATAGTTGTTACCTTTGTCCCTGTGTGTGGCAGAGCATAGGATTTCATTTTATCTCTTTTTTCCCGGCTGTGTGGCCCAAGTGGAGCACATACTATTTTATTACTGCTTTCCCTTAACTGTGGTATGATATTTGTGAGGATGATATGCATAGTTTTAAGGATGAAAACTTATAATTTTTGAGAGAAAAACTTTTTTGGCTCATGTGGTTGAGTCTTTATGCTTATGGTTGCATAACCTTTTTTACAGCTTTATATAGTCTATTTCTATTGAATTTCAGCTCACGATGTGAGATTTTGCTGTAAAACCATTTTCAGGTGAACATGTGGAGTTGACATAGATACCTGTGGTGGTGGAAGACTTGCTGTAATTTTTTCTATTTTTGAGACATGTAGTTTTACATGCGATGTCTACTTCTGAAGGCAAGTTTTGTACGCCTTAAGGCGATATACTTATTCATGTATGAAATTGTATGTTTACTGTTTATGAGAGATGAACTTTAGGGATCTTTTATCCAAATATTGTATATTTTGAGTTGATGAATTTCCAACTGCAAACCTTATTTTCTTAAACGATGTTTTGGTTGGCTTTCGCGTGACCCTGGTATTTGGGGCGTGACACTAATTATGAAATCTTACCTCAAACCAAAAGTAATTTCATAAAAACATAAATTATAATTCATTCAACTAAACAATTATAATTTTACTCCCAGCTTTATTCTCAAAATCGAATTATTCGAGCTCCTGTTATTAAACATTTATTTATTATTTTTCATGTTAAGATTACAGATACCCGCCGATTAAATTAAATTAAGACAATATCATAATCACAATGCTTTTATTTTTTTTGTCTTGACGTGCTTTGAAAGGCATAGAGATATGATTATTTAATCGACTTCTTCGAAAAATTTTAAAGACCTTCCGTTTAACTTATTTGACATACCGAATTATAAAATTCATTTGTACGGTTTGGCACATTTAAAAATTTATAAGTTTCCTTAAAGGGATATCATCAATCCTGATTACGGGACGTAAAATTTGTCAATAATTAATATCCACTATGTAATTGACGCCGTTATCCAACTCATCGGGATTATAGACCCGTAAATATCGCATTCTTTAATAAATCAAAATAACTAACATTAAATATACATATCTAATAATTATTTTCAAATAAAGAGTATAAGCACTCATAATAATCATGAAATGCATATTAATTTATATAGTTAGTATAAAACTAATTACCCCAACGCAGTTCTGTTCAATACACACAAAGTATAGCAGCACAATGAGTCAGAACCATTGTTAAAACAATTACCGTTCCCCATAATCAAGACAAATCTACTAAAATATTATGTTACAGTCCTACCGATGGTATGTCCAATTCCATTTAAGACTGTGAACCAAAAACTTATATTTTACAATAACCGATAATTTGGTCTTCTGTGTGTAAGTTGAAATCTACACAGCAGATTAACTATTATATAAACTAAAAAACACTCGTGCACAATATTAAATAAATAATAAAATGCATACATTTACTAATTAATATTATCATAAAATAAAAAATTAATTTTATTAATAAATAAAATTAAATATAAAAAACTTAAAATTAATTTTCAGTATACATCCTTGACAAATGTATGGACACTTTGAAATTTATCAATTCCAATAAATTGATATATTTATCATTTAACTATTAAATAACTAAGAATTTAATCACTTACAAATCTTCCTCATATGCTTACTTATGCTTAAGAAAAATATTTGATTACAGATGGGAAAAATATTCCTTATTTTTGAAATGATAAATTTCTCAATTAATAGTCACACAAAAATAATCATTATTTACTTGATGTTGATTTTTCGTGGTTATTTTCAATGAACTTATAAATTAATCTGGACACTAAATTTTTCTCAAAATCATTGGGATATTAACAATGAGATAATTAATTGATATGGGTAAACGTAGAAATTGTGAAAATATTGAAATTGAAACAATTTTTTTAATGCATAAATGTATATTTTCTATCAGTGTTAATGTGATTTTTATCTGTATGTAATTTAGATTTATTCTTATCATTGTGTAGTTTAGATTTTTTTTTTGGAATGGAAGTTGAAAGACAACAATAATAATGAAGTCGTACAAGTTACTTACTCTTCAAGCGAATATATAAATCAAAACCCTCCAAAGATATCTCTCCAATAAAAGTTTTTTATTTCTCAAGCTTTTTGTGCGGTGGTTATAGATTGAAAAATCCCTTTTGTAAACTGATTTGAACTAATTACTTTATCTTCATAAGCCAAACGCCGCAAAATAATTAAATCAACCACACAAGCAAACAAATAAATAAACAGCCGCAACCACACACGTGGCACATCGATTTTTACATGAAAAAATCCAAACTGGGTAAAAATTACGGCACCAATCCAGATTCAGAAAAATCAAGTACTATAATAAAATGTTAGTTACAAGAGAATCTTACAAACCTCTGTTGAATCCATAACTTACGAATGTAAGTCTATTCATGTCGAATCCACGTGCATCAACTCCGTACTTGACTATTGCTGGAATCTACCGTTGGATTTCAGATGCTGACAGAATCTACCGTTGGATTTCAGATGCTGACAGAATCTACCACCAGATTTCGAACCATTGAGAATCCACTTAAGAAACTCCACGAACACAAAATGATTGTTGAAGATTTCATTACTTAATGATTGACTTGAATGCGCGGAAGCTAAATGATCATCAAGTGAGTTTATTGACTTGAATGCATTGAAGCTAAATGAACATCAAGTGAGTTAACTGACTTAGTGGCTTTTTTATCAACTCTATAGAGGCTACTTTGGCGGCTATAAAAATTATAACGTTAAGAGTCCACCCAAAACACAACCCTAGTAGCCTACTTATAGGAAGCTACCAAAAACCCTAGCAGGCAGCATAGCTTTAAGTCAATTCACGCTACGGACCGCTCAATCAGTCTTTTAACTACTCGATCAGTCAAGTCAGTGTTGCAGCAGTTTGTTGCAGAACATGAAATACCGAGAGCTATTGATGACAGCTCGATCGGCCCGTCGCGCGATTTGACACTGCTGCAGTTTTTTGACGTTTTTCTGCTTCATTTTCGCTACACTGTAATAACAAGCCATAACTCTAAAGAACAAGTGTCAAAATATCAAAGAACAAAATATAAATAGTTTGAATAATAATTTGTCACAGATTTTCCAAATTAAAAACGAATAGAACCAAGGTCAAAATCCCTAACATGGATATCGCTGACGACTTTGATCATCATCGAACTGGTAATCGGAAGATTTAGGTTTGAAAGAGATTTTAGGTTATGGTTGTTGATTTGAGAGAAATTTTATCAACATTATTTAAAAAATAGATGTTGATAATAATATGGATCGAAATTAAAAGAAACGACTTAATAAGAGTTGAAAAACCCCTTTTAAAGACCGACTTGCACTTATTGATTTAATTAAAGAAGCTAAACGACATAAAAAGATAAATAACTAAACAATCACACAATAAAAAGTAAAGTAATCACAACCACACATGAGATGGCAATTTTTACGTGAAAATCCCAAACCGGGTAAAAACTGCGAGACTAATTCAGGTCTAGAAAGATCAAGCACTATAAAGCATTGGTTACAAAAAAATCTTACAAACCCTCGTTGAATTCACAACCTATGATAGTAAGCCTAACTTGTCGAATTCATGTACACCAATTCTGTATTTAACTGCCGCTGGAATCCACCACCGGACTTTAGATGCTAACGGAATTCACCACTAAACTTTAAACCCTTGAGAATCCACTCAAGAGACTCTACAAACTCGAAAGGATTATTGAAGATTTGAGTACTTGATGATTGACTTGACTACGCGAAAGCTAAATGATCATTAAGTTAGTTGTTGACTGGCTTGCAATCAATTCTTCATCAATGGGGAGGCACTTTGGCAGTTAAGGATTATGAATATAATAATGAGGCACAACCACTCACTTAATCTAGCATCCCCTTTTATAACAGCCTGCCAAAAATCCTAGTTGATAGCTGCAGTTAAAATAACACACACGTTCGAACCGCTCGATCGGTCTTGAAAAAATCACAGTATTTTCCTTCAATTTCACTTTTTTGCAGAACAGGTGTAGAAAACTGAGAGGCTCTTTTGACCGCTCGATCGGTTTACCGAGCAGTTGTGAGTATTTTACAGTTTTCTTGATGTTTGGCTCTATTTTTTGTTATGCTGCAAAATATACACATACCTTCAAAAGACCGAGTGTCAAATATCAAGGAATAAAATATAAATTAATTTCTCACATATTTTCTAAAAGAAAATAATTAAAATGAATTAAACTGGAGACTTAAATTCCTAACAATCTCCTTCTTTGACAATTCTGTGACAAAATCCAACAAGTCAAATTATCTAATCATTTAACGAAGGCATTAACTCAATACACAAACGACACGACAAAAAAAATCACTGAAACGACACAAACTAAACCCACTTGCTCCCCCTCAAACTAAACTCTCACCCTTAACTCAAAAAAATAAATGCCCTCTTAGACTGACACAGCTCTTCCTCTTTTTGTCACGAATTGACAAATAAAAACAAAATCTTTTTTAGTAGAGAACAAAATTAAAGAATAAGTAAAAGATCTATGCACATTCTATATGTTTGAAATCACAAAGTCTAATCAAATTGACCAAAAACACATACAGAATTCGAGATAAGCTATGTTCATATATGGAGGAACAAAATTAGAGTATATTTTATATAAAACAGTGTGTGTGTCTTGAAACGATTCCAGACTCCAAGATCAAATCCTGTATGGGATCTATAGAGCTGAATCACATTTATTTATCAGAAAATAAGAATGTTACAAGGTCAAACCAGCTTGGACTCAATTCATTTTATAGGATAACTCCTCCTCAACTAAAGGCGTACTGCAGATTTTTTTTCGTATTTTCTTTTCTTTTCTTTTTCTTTTTCTTTGCTTTCATTGGCGGTTTTTTACACTAGTATGAACGAAAAGGTAAGATTCACATAGGTAGCCATTTCCTCAAGCCAAATATACAAAAACAAAAGAAGGAGAGAGTTTAAATATTTAGTTCAAGTAGGTCGCCAATATGAGGTCATTTTGTAAAAACTTAAAAAATTGAGAAATAAGAAAGATCCATAGATAAAAATTGATACCGATTTTGGAGGATCCTTGCACCTATCAACATTCAAGAGGTGTACAGAATAGACTCAACTCTGAAGACGTCCACTATGTACTAGATTATCCAAAAAATAATGTGGATTTAATCTCAAAGCCTAAACTATGAGATTTCAGTCAAATAAAATGATGTACACAAATAGTACCCAATCCTTAATAAAGTCCCTCATAATTTTAAAAAAAAATTAAAAAAAATCTAAGAAAAACAAACAAAAAAAAAACGACATGACCCAAACAAATAACCGAAACAAAAACTAAGGACTTCAACTTGCTAAAAAAGAGTCTAGATCGCTTTTTTTTACCCAAATTTTTCTAACTTTGATTTGGTCTTTTACAGCATAATATTTAGGTATTGATTTAGACAAATCATTTTCAATCCAAGTTTTAAATCCATTTCTCCTAATCCTATGATAAGTCCTTCTATTCTTGAGTTCATTTATGTGGTCAAACAACCTATTTTTTCTAAGAACATGAGAGTAACGAGAATAGGAATCAAAAATACTATGCAACTAAAAACAATGAGGTCTAATGTGACATTTGACTCCACAGTGATGACACACAGAAATAAATTTATTTATAGTTGCAAACTTAGGAACATTAACTTTTAACTTAAAATCTTAAACATTAACCTTAGGCGGATTAAGTTTTGGTAGGATAACTGGTTTTTGAACAGCAAGTGCGGGGGTAATAGATTTAACAAATTTTATTTTACATGTAAAATTTAAAGATGAAGCTCCACTAGTGTATCCAAGACCAGAATGATGAATAGCTACCTTTTGAACATTCAGAATGCCATCCAAAACTTTTGATCTTGTATTAAAATTCTCAAGAGTAGCATTAGATGTATCAAGATCACATTCTAATTTAATTAACCTAGTCTCAAGACATTTATTTGACTCGATATTCTCATGCAAATTTTTTTTAAGATTAACAATTTTATCTTTATAATGTTCACATGTTTCAATCAAGTCGTTTCTCTCTCTTTCACACTGAACAAGTGTTTCACTTAAAGTTTCTCTATCTGACTTTAACTTTCCAACTAGGGCTTGAGCTTCAGTTAGCTTTTGCTTGACTTTCTCTTTCTCCTTTTTACATAATTTAAGTTTATTGACCTGTTTGACATTCCGTTTGGTTATCATGTAACATTTTCTGTAAAGCTTAACATAAGCTTGCTAAAGAGTCTTACTCTTTTCACTATTGCTAATCTCCCCATCCTCTTTATTTTAAGAGTCACTAAAAAATTTATCATTATCAGACTCGATGGATCTCTTTTCAAGTATATCCATTATTGTAAATCAATCAAAGAATCACACTTCAAAAAAAATTTAAAAAAAAATTCAGTGTCCTGCTCTGATACCAATTGAAAAATCATTTTTAAAAATTGATTTGTACTAATTGATTTAATCAAAAAAGTTAAACACAACAAAAAGATAAATAACTAAACAATCACACAATCGAAAATAAAGTAATTACAACCACATATGTGACGACAATTTTTACGTATAAAATTTCAAACTTGGTAAAAACCACGAAATCAATTCAGGTTTAGAAAGATCAAGCACTATAAAGCGTTGGTTACAAGAAATCTTACAAACTCTCGTTAAATCCACAATTTATGGTAGTAAGCCTAACTTGGGGAATCCAAGCACACCAACTCTGTATTTGACTGCCGTTGAAATCTACCACCGGACTTCTTATGTTGACGGAATCCACCTTCTGACTTTGAACCCCTGAGAATCCACTCAAGAGACTCTTCGAACTCGAAAGGATCGTTGAAGATTTGAGTATTTGATGATTGACTTTACATTGCAGAAGCTAAATGATCATCAAGTTAGTTGTTGACTACCTTGCAATTAATTCTTCATCATTGGAGAGGCACTCTGACGGCTATAAATTATGAATATAATAATGATGCACAACCACTCACTTAACCTAGCAGCCCCTTTTATAATAGTTTGCCAAAAACCCTGATAGCTGCAGTTAAAATAACACGCGCGTACTGACCGCTCGATCGGTCTTGACAGGCTTGCAATATTTTGCTTCAATTTACTTCTCTGTAGAACATGTGTATAACAAGTGCAGGAACCGAGAGGCTTTTTTGACTGTTCGATGGATTGCTCGATCGGTCTATCGAGTGGTTGTAAGTATTTTGTAATTTTTTTAATGTTTTGACTCCATTTCTTGTTACGCTGCAAAATATAAGTATACATCCAAAAAATCAAGTGTCAAATATTAATGAATAAAACATAAATTAATTTGTCATATATTTGCTTCAAAAAAAGAATTAAAACGAATTAAACGGAGACATAAATTCCTAACAAGAGTAATCATTTAGAAATAATAAAATTTAAAGAACTAATTTC